>JUDQ01000216.1:0-24298 GCA_000812075.1 Scedosporium aurantiacum
GTCATCCTGTGGGTCCCGGAGCCGGAAGTTTGCAAACTTTTTGCCATACACTGTATGGCTGGTGTCCAGGGTAGCCCGAAAATCACGCCGTGGTTTGCCGGGGCCTCATGCCATTCAGGCCGAGGTCGCCGACGTCCACCGTTGTGAACAGGACGCAAGTCTTCGGATGGTCTTTCGCCAGGCGGCTTACGACGTTCACTTGCTGCCGGTAGGAGAGGCTTGAGAGTTGCAGGCAGCAGGCCACATCGGGGAATTTTCCCCGACATTAGGGTTATCCTAGATGTTTGAGTTGACGGTGCCAACAACCGCATGGACGACCTTGTCGCCAACATGTCGGTGTATATAGAAAAAATAGAGATTTATCAAGATGTTTCCGGATCGCCATGAAGAGGCTTAGTGCTAGAAGACGGCACTTGTTGTAATGCCAATTCCAGGTAATGTCATTACCATATTACAGGTTGTTTTGAAGGTCCGTTATGGAGATGAATGATTAGACCTGACAACCCGACCCTCCAGTCATTTCTACTTATTAGACGACTTAGTAGCTTCGAGATCATGCCCCCTTCATCCCGCTCGCTACCTAGACTCTGGTCGCTTGCCTGGAGACTTGGTGGAAAAAAACATTGTCTAGGTCTGATGCACTGAATATAGGCGCCTGTCATCACACCGACAACAAATACCATGACCAACATCCAGAACGCCATCAGCTCAATCTCGTCATCCCCATCGGGCATAGGATATACGCGGAGGGTAGGAGTTGTGGGACTTACTGAGTAGCCCATGGGGAGGCTGTCAATACGAGGACTCTGTTGCCACTCGAAACCCATTCCCGACACAACTCAAAACGGATGCCTTGTTGAAAGAGAGCATGGGATGGGATTGTGTCCCAGCCCGACGAAGGAAATATAGCAGAAAAGGAGGGATAACATGACATTTCTAGCCAAAAGCATCTCGTCGATGAAATCCGAATATGCTTGTAGAGTTAAAAATGTTTAGTGATGTAGATGCAAAGAAAAGAGGAAACCACAACGCCAATGTTTGCACGTTGTCTCTTCTGAAGCGAAGGAGCGATGTACTTGGCCTCTCCAAACCGGTCCGCGGTGGATTCTGCGATGTTCCGATTTATATAATTCCAAGTAAACCCAAATTTCAAATAGTTTGTCGTTGGGTCCTTCTCGGTTCTTCATGCATCCCGACACCAGACCATCGTATATGATCTACTCGACAAGTGCTCCATATAAATCCATTTATACTAGACGAGGTCCTCGGACACCGCTCGAAGGTTCAAAAACCCAGAACAACTCGTTGTGTCCGTAGGCACGAGCAAAACAAGCCCTGCTTCTGTTCATCATCACCCTGCGATTAGATTTCATCTCTCGATCTCTCGCCGGGCTCAAACGCTGAAGGGGCGTTACAAGTGTCATCATGACTCACGTCTTCGGCGACTCATCGAACCACGGTAAGTCTTTAGGCTAGTCGATATACTGGAATTTTCGCAGGGGTCTATAGTCCATAGCACTGTTCCTGATAAGGAACACATCTTTTTACGCTCTCAGAGTGAGCTTTGCTGTTGGCTTTCCGACATCCGAAAAGATCTGGCCCTTCCCATGGTCTCTGCGTCTTATCGCCTCATGGGATTCAGCTCCGCTTTTCCTGCATTCCATTCTCTCGGTAGAACGTTGAGTATATAATAGGAACTGAGCAGACGGGAACTTTGTGCCTCGCACTTTGCGTTGAATTGGTGGACGACTTTAATAGGATTCGGAAGGGCAAGTAGTAAGGTGGGAGTCGGCATTGACTGCAGCGACGCGCTGTACCCTTCGGAAATAATTTGGGAAGTCTAGGAAGGTGTCGCTTTTGACGAGGATAACTTCTCCCTCGTCACTCTCCTCTGCATTGAACTTATGGACCTTGGCAGATGGCCCAAGGGTCTGAATATCACCGACTACAATGAGACCCGCAATCTTCCGGGTAAGGCTAACGCAAATTCGCTGAGGACTGGCAGTGAAGCAAGGTCCGGTATCAGCCACCACGCACAATACAAGAACCACTACCTGACTCTCACGGCCTTGGAAAGAGTCGGTAGTGTTGACCACAATGTCCTTCGGCTGAGCTGAGGGTGCTGCTTGAGACTCTGTTGCAATTGGAACTGGTTACTCTTGCAAAGCGTGATTACTACGAAATCCTCCGATTTCAAGTCTCTGTCGACTACGAGCTCGTAGATGAGTTCAAAGGGGAATCTTTTCCCATGCGTGTTGGCTGGGGCGAGGTATCTCCACCAAACTTCGCAAGGATGTCTGTAGGCGTGAACTAAATGTGAAGGGATCTCCTCGTATTCCCGCCAAGGGTCCCCTGGATTGCGTCTTCGCTTCATAGCTAACTTGTAGTGCCGCCGCCAAGAGCTGACAAGGTATGATTTAATCGATGCCATGGTTTCGACAGCTTTCAGAGGGGCCAGGTCACTCTTATCAAGGATCACATCCCGTATCCTTCTGAGTTAGGGAGAATCGCAGTGTTGGTTGTTGTATCATGGTTGGTCGGAACGTATCTCTTGGCCTCCATCATTCATGCTTGAGGCAGCGCTGAGAGAATCCCCTCTCGACCTCTGACAGACGGTTGCTGACCTTTTTGGCCCTGTTCGGAGACGATCTGGTGCTTTCTTTGTGTTGTTTGTGGAAATGTTCATGTCGTTCGAGAAACGATGAACCCGCTGGAGTTCATTCCCTTTGTTCACCTTCTTCATAAACGTTTCTTCTGCGCCTTTGACGAACTGAGTTTGTGTTGCGCCGGCTCATCAGCAGTAATAACCACTCGGCATTTTCGGCAGCCCGGATATAAATCGAATATCCCGATATATAATTTCTGTGGAAGCGTGTTTGCTCTGAGCTTCACCAGTGTAATGCGTGTCATTACTTTCGAAATCTGCCATGTTTCTTCTAGGTTCTTTGAAGAGGGTTCGGACAACGATACTTCTCAGTTACTCTGGCGCGCGCTTCTAGAGACGCAGCGCCAAGATCTTCCCTAAATATTCGGTAGCGCAAGCTTGAAAACGTACGCCCTGATCGGTATAGAGCGTGGCACTTTGAATCTCGAGGGTGAGGAGTGTCGAGCTAGCAACTTGGTCATTTCCCCGGCACGTCTCCACACTCAGCTGTTGATCAAGGGAATACAGTTTGTAAAGATCACTTGAGCCTTTAGTCTTCGATCCATTGTCTCCTTTCGGATTCGGGACTGCTATATAGGTCAAATCAGGGTTTGACCCAGAGACTGCTCCCTCACCCTGTCAAGAAAACGAGACAAGGCTGGACTCCTTCGCGAAGAGAATGACGGCGACAGCCATGCCAAGTGTCCAGTGATTTTTTTCCCTTGTGGAATCATAAAACTTGCCAATTCGAGGTTGGGGGAGAATGCTGCGTTCAAAGCAGCCACTGGAGAAAAGAGACAGAACGACCTGTTGCGTAGCAATGTCTCCTAGTAGGGGCAAATGGAAGAGAAGAATATGCTTTCCACGATCCGGCCATCTGGGAAACCTCAAGGCCCGAGAGGATGTTGATAGAAGGAAAAGGGAGGTGCGGTCCAGACCACCCAGAAATCAACAGGTTTTTTCTCTCCCAGTCTGCATAGGCGGCCAGTGGTCTATAACACTGACGTTCCAATGAAGTTGGTCTACAATCCCTTTACGGCACAAATGTTGCATATTTAAACCGAATGCTCACAAGTTCATTGATGTTAGGGATTGGAGAAGATATATATGTAAAAAGTACACCATGGATAAGTAGCCGCGCCTGGAAAGGTGGGTAATAAGGTGCCCCTAGAGGCACCTCAACCTTCCCCTGGCCCCTGTTAACAACAGTGACAGTATAGTTTTTAGCCTAACCCATCCTGGGCTGTAGCTGAGTAGGGCAGCTTGCATGGCCCTACTACAAGGGTCCTTCGCACATAGAAAGCTATCTATTGTGTCATGTCCTTTAGCATCTGCTAAGCTGGCTCTCCAGTTGATCTTATCCCCTGTATCTGAGAATGATATTATATTTGGGTGTATATTGTTGTAGCTGGTGTGTGATCTGCTCTTGTTGTTTTTCGATATCAGCAAGCTCGCCTGGGAAAGTTATACTAGAAGTACTTTCCTTAGTCCTTTGATGGTCCGGCGTCTTCGAAATTCTCGTTATTTTTGCTGCGAACCTCGACGAGGCCGTCTCGGTGCTCTTCAGCCAGGCCTCTGGCGTTCCCATGAGGGTCCGCCCCTTCCTGGAGAACTATTACCGGACTTTGGTATTGAGAGGGCTCGATTTTGGGCCACTGCACGGTTCTCCAGTCGGCGTCCCCAAGCTTTCGGCGGGCGCTATTATATAGTGGTCGTATAGTGTGATGCTGCAGGGGCTCCTTCTTTAGCAACTCAATGACTCTGTCGGTCCGATTTGAGCCCTCGAGGTACAGCAGGAAGTCTACGCTACGCGGGCCTAGTGCGGTGCTGTCGGGCTGAATAGATAGAGGGGTTCTTCTCCACGACTGGTATATAAATATGAACGTGTATGGCATCCGTGCCGTGGACTGGCTCAGCTTGGCCGTGGTTGTGCTAGTTCCGCAGCTTATATTCCATCACAATGAGGCTACACGTTACCACCGCCGGAGTACCATCTGGTATGTAGAAACACTAGGAATTTTGGGGTGTTTGGGCTTCTTCCAGACAACTGAGGCTTGTTCGTGCCCATTCGTGCCACTAAACCTCTAGGACAGGAGGATCTGGCCTTAACAGGTTTCGAAGGCCATCGTGCTGGTCTCTTTACTGCACTTCTGCATATAAAATGACACAATGTACACGCACAGGACTAGGTGATGGTACGGCGCCATGGATAACTTGTCAAGGAGACACTAACAGCTTCGGTCTACCACGAGAAGCGGCGTTTTCTCCACCAAAACAGTATATAACATTTTCCCCGGTGTTGGGAAGTTTTCCGTCTGCCTCGTAGTGCAATATCCTAGACCGGCAACCGTGGCAATCTGTCGGGTTACTGGATATCATCAGAAAAATGTGTATCCGTAGGAAACCCATGACTTCAACGTTCATCATGTCGCGGCGCCGATTCGCGGTGGTTTCCAGAATAAACGCGGATTGGCAACAAGTTGAACGATTTTAAGAGACAGGCATTCAGCGTGGTCACTGCCCGCGCGTGGTCCTCGCGCGGTTCTGCGCGCGAACAATGCTAGCGAGGTTTGGCGGGCGGGACGCTGCCTGGAACGGCGTCTGATCAGTATGATCCTCGACCTGCCAGTTTTATCCCCTCTTCGTCGCCAATCTTCAGAAGGCCCCAAACTACTTCCCATCTTCGATCTAACTCGCAGCAGCCCCAACGCGGTCACAGATAGCAGCAACGCGGAGAAGATCCGAGGATAGCTGGAGTGGCTCAAAGCTTGGCAGGAATCCTTGAGATCAACACAGAGACACACGTCGCCGCGCGTATCTCACCTTTCGATTCCGTTAAATACGCCAGGTATTTTACCAAGTAGAGAAATTCGAACATATTGCTTCACGTCCCCATGTAGGAAGAGGGAATGCCGCCAAACGAAACGACATGGTTTCTATAGGAAGCCAAACCAAGATTTCCAGCCCGGAATATATAGCCTATTAAAAGACAGAGACTACTCCGGCAAAGGAAATAAAACACGAGTAACCTACTCGAGTTCGTGAATCTTCGAGGCTATATTAGGGGATGGGCTATTTAGGCTTCACGTTCATATCTCTCAACCAGTGAATGGCACCCCACCGGCGAGCCCAAGTACTATACAACCGGACCACGTCCTCAACAGTGGAATCCTGGGAGAATCGACCGATCACTCTGCGAATTGAGAGACGCGCATCCTCGACGTCGGGGTGTCGTGGCAGTGTATACTTGGGATATTGTGGCGGAAACGCTATATATCTAGAGAGATATCACCATGCTTTGTTTCAATTATACCGAAAGGCTTCAGAGCCATTTTCGCATCGTTGAAGTTGAGTCTCTAACAGTTCGACTGGGAATATATGTGCTGCATCAGGCTCAGGCAGTCCCGGGTAGATGGTGAATGGAATGCGGTGATGCTGCATATATAGTTGTCTCGCCTGAACAGTTATATCACAGACCCCCTGCCGAAAAATCTTTAAACCTTCGTCCACTCCTGGCTGATCACCGGGCCACAGTTTAGTGCCTCCTTGGCATGCCACGATCAAACTCCCGAGACTCGGGCCGGGTGATGTCTCTATAAGGACCTTCGCTGTTTCCTTTTGAGCTAGTAGCCGAAACAGCTTGGGAAGCCTCCTCATACCCACAGGGCCGGGGCAAGGGAGGCCTTCAATTTGTCGAGACACGTAGTAGGAAGAACCGAGGACGGTCCAGAGGACCTCTTGCCTGCTTGGTAGCGCCACGTATATATCGCCCCTCAACAGCAGCGTAGTCTAGGAATAGGGCATCCTCGAAATTCGTTCATTGCTTCGGAAAGCTCTCGACTTATCTCCGGGACATCTGAGACCAGTATGAGAGCGCAAGTGTTATTGGCATCGGCCGATTTCCCCCTGTGACAGGCCTGGGTTCTCCGACGAGCCTCGGTTTGCGGCTCGGCTTCTCCTTCGTCTTTCGGGCCCTTCGAGGATTCTGCCCCGCCATTAGAGTAGTGTTGCAACTGCCGACATCGCCTGTGCCTGCGGCGAGACTAGGTCTTTCACCTCCTTCTCTTTGTACATTTGCTTAATCCCTTCAAGAACTTCGTCACTCTCCTCGTCACAGCCGGTGTTCTCGTAGGCCTTATTTTCTTTTGCGATGGCCGCTGACCTCTCTAGGGTCGAGGGTCTCAGCCGTATACAGGTTTCGCCCTTGGAATGCGAGCGATAACGAAGGCGGAGCGCCATATTGAGAAACGAGTAGCTCAGGAGGTTGGCAGTTATTCGCATGGTTGCAAATACGTCTTTTCCTTGGTGAGGCTCGCATCAGTATCGTTGAGATATGTGAGAGAAAATAGTTCAGGGAACTTACCCTTGATTGCAAAGCTGCACCGAATATTTAGAGAAGTGACTCTGCTACCCACACACTAGCTTTGCTCGTGAGATCTGCAAATGGAGCTTGAAAGCTTCTTAAGCATATGAAATGGACCTGTGCATTGTTTAATATTGGTAGCCGTGGGGTAAGAAAGCCGGGGAATGTCCGCGCGGAGAAGTCCATCTCGGCTTCCACACTATATAGAAAACAAAGGCGAATGCCCTCGGAGTTCCTAGGACACCAAAAACCAGGGCATACTTTTGTTGTCTCCCAATGGCAGGGCCCGGCGGTCGATCCTATGACGAGCTTGAGTAGCGTCGAGCCGTCGCAACGCGCGCAAAGGGTTGGGTCGTCAGGAAGACCTGTCGGCTTAAGGTACGTGCTAACCGCGTCCGCATATTCGACTGTCGCAGCATGGACATCCTCTTGAGCGGCGGTGTTTTCCGTTACTCCAAGGGTGAAAGATGCCAATGTCGTGCGGGTCAAACGACACCAGGCCAGGGACGTTCGTCATGAATCCATTCTAGAAAAGTCGCCTTGGGAGCTCCATCACTTCACGCTGAGAGGAACATATCCGCTGCTGGGACTTGTAAGTTCCTCGGCATCCCACCACGATGCCGTCCTCGCCCACTCCCGAAGCTTCGCTAGTGAGTATTCCAGGCACTTGTCCTGGCCGGAGTGGGACTGATCCACACTGAAGTACACCGCGGACAAGCGGCCGTGCCTGGAAAGGTGGGTAATGAGATGCCTCTGGAGGCACCTCAACACCTTCCACGCGCGACCACCCGCCTCGGCACCTTCAGGTGGATCACAGTCCCACACGACCAGATCCTTCCCCTTCCCCCTTCCCCTATTAACAACCGCGACGGCACAGCAGTGCCAAGGCGCCCCATCCCACTCTTCAGTTTTCAGGCTGACCCATCCCTGGCTGTAGCTGAGGAGGGCCGCTCGCACAGCCCTACCGCAAGGGTCCTTCGCACACAGAAAGCTGTCTATAGTATCGCGGCTTTCAGCATCCGCCAGGCTGTCCCTCTAGTTTATCTTGTCACCGGCGTCTGAGAACGACAGCACATTCGGGTGGATGTATATAGGCGAATCTTTCGCAATATCTTGGAGGATCTTCGACAGCACATCTACCATCACCACAAGGTCGATAGTAGCTGTTATATAAGATGGGGTATAGGGTAGAGAGGAAAGCGTGATTGAGTGTGGATGGGTAAGATATCAAGGCATACGCTACCTGCGAAAGGGGGTATGGGATAGGTTGAGGAAGGATGAAATGTTGGAATGCGAAGTAGCGGCAATATCGAGATAAAGCCTATAATGGGGATGGCCCTAGGTTATCGCGATCTGGTACTCCTGGTAGAGATAGCTTAGGCCCTGTGCGGGCACCACCTGGTTAAGGATTTCAAGACCCACTCGAAGAAGAGAGTTTTGTTCCTCAACATGGTCCGCAATGCGACCAAGCTGGGCGGCTACGGAGGATCCACCACCACCTGATAAACCGCCCCAACCCGCGGAGTAGTACCACCCCGAACGCCCCGCAGAGCCCGAAGTACGGCAGCCTGAGCTGCCTCACCTCTATAGTCTACTCCTACTTTTCACGTGGAATAATGAGATTCGGGATGGGGGATATACGTGGATGTGATGCGATGCGATGTGATGTGATGTGATGGCGATGAGAAGAGAAAAGAAAACGCCCACTGGCCGAGTTGGCTCGCGTTAACACTATCTGCCACCACCACTCGAACCAAGGCAACAAGGTTGAAGAAGAAGGGTTTTCCGAGCCGCAGATGTAGTGGGTCAGGTAGCAGCAGATGTTAGGGAGGACAAACACCTATAGTCGAGATGATTGTGTTTGTTGTTTGCAATCTGCTGCTACTTCTACTACTCTTTAAGGAGAATGATGAGGGTAGGAGAAGGTTTTAGAAGGAGGGAATGTGAGTGGTTGGGGGCAATTGAGTGTTGGTATCTTCCCTATTGCTTCTAAGTGGAGCTACTTCTAGGCTTATTGTGTGTGCCTTCCTCGTGTGGACTTCTAGTATAGAGGGGCGTTGAGGTGGAGTAGTGGTTTTCCCGGGGAACACTATAGGAAGGAGAGATGGGCGGTTGCTAGAGCGAGGGAGCGAGAGTGCGAGAGTGCGAGAGGCCTTAGTAGGAAGTGGCCGCAAGAGGAATGATGTGTGCTGTAGACAAACTAACTAGTCCCATGGATGGACGTGGAGGGGACGATTCGACCCGGGTCGTTAGTGATATAACCTATATAAAACGCGCCGTAGCTCGGTAATTGTCTTGAGCTGGACGAAAGGAAAGCACCGCTATGGTGGCTGACGACATCGTATATCCCTACTAAAAGGATCTCGTTGAAATTGGAACATATCCGCCAGTGGCGGGCAGAGGAAGAAACCCCGCCAGCATTCGCGGAATGCGTCCTCGTCAACTACCATTTGGGTTTGAGCTTTGGGTTTGGCGCAGAGAAGCTTTGCTTGTCCTAAGTGCTGGGTATTAGGTTCTTATTCGGAGGGCCTTGTATTCAACGATGACTGCGAGGCTTCTGTGGGCAAGATAGACATAGTCCTGCTGCATCTCTCTGTGGTGGATTCGATCATCTCATTCCATCTTACAACCACGGCCAAAGAGGCACTTATCCTGGAGTTAAATGGACGCTCGAGACCCAATTCGCAGGCCATTCTGAGGGTTACTCGAAAAGGGGGTTAGCTGCCAGCTTTCGACCCCAGCATGACACGGGTGTCAAGAGATCCCACGTCCCATCAAGACTCGTAAGCTTCTCAACTTAGCGCAATGAAATAGGCCCTTGAGATAAGACAGTAGAATCATCAGGGTGTTAATAGTCCTCGGCCAGTTGGTGTGAGGCGCTTTAAAGCTTTTTGGAAGAAAAGAAATTCGTGCGTGCGTTTGGAAAGGGAGAGCTGACTTGCAACCAGAACTTGAGAGTATTTCCTGACGAACTCTGGGAACGGCAATCGCAGAGACCAGGACACGCAGTTTAGAGCAGGTGAACTGTCATGAGGGATCCCGTCCATAGCAGCCATTGCTACATCCATGATACCATTGACGCCCCGGGCCTTGTGCTGCACACCTGATCCAACACATTAATAGACGCTAAAGGTGCCAACGTGCCATGAAGCGAGAGATTGCACTTACGTTGCAAGATTGCAGCACAAGTTCACCCGCTCATCTCACCATATCCGGCGCACTGGGAGGAGTGGACGACTCAAATAGGAATCATTTCGGCGCCGAACTGTTTTAGGGTGGCGTCGCGACAGCCCATATGGTTGCTAACTGAATTCCTATCCGAATAGTAGATTCGGAAGGTTAGTATGTAGCCGAAAAGAAAAAAGAAAAAAAAAAAAAAAAAAAAAAAAGAAAAACACACCTTCCATGAATACTTGAGTCATGAGATTGTTAAGTAACATAAGTAGTGTGGGACGAAGGGATTGATGGCGTGGGCTTGAAGTGATATGGGAGCTCACATCTCCTTCTCATATCTGGGCTTACTCTATACTGGTTCGGGGATATCAGGTTCAGGAGGCGGCCGATCAGTAGTTCGGGGTCGTGGGTCCCCTCGCGGTTTGCCGTAGTAGCGTGAAGGCTTCTTCTGCCCTCTATAGGGCTATGTGATAAAGAATCTTGCCCCGAAAGAGTATAGGTTGTGGGCTCGATTCCGACTGATCTCCGTGAAGCGATGGAAATCCTCTACCAGTTCCCGCTTCACCACCTCGAGCGCCTCAATGTCCGCTCGTTTAGCTCTGGGCCCCAATAAACAGACCCCAACAACGACATAATCCCGAATCTTCTGGAGGACAATTGGGGGGGATGCCACTCTCCATGATCGGCTCGGATCCAGTGGATTGTATAAACAGCCAAGAGGTCAACGTATCCCGATCGCAGATACTCAGCAATCTCGCAAGTCAGTATGGAGTTGGCTGACACCATTGTTATAAATCCAGACTATCAAGTGTTTCATGATCTCGATTTGGGAGTAGGCTTGTAGAAGATTCCACGTATGTACGCGTGACCTCTAAGACAGACGTCTGCAATAAAGTCGAGTGGTTAGATGGCAGTTGGGCATGCAGGACATGCAGGGCCCAGCCGATACCGTTGCTTGGGGAAGGGGGCGCACCAGCCGGGAAGGCAAACGGCAAGGAGCGAACCAAGGCCGACAGTATCATGCCTGTAATTTCCGGTGGCATGTCTCCGAACCCCGCCATCGTGTTGAAGGTATTGAAGGTGTAGATAACAATAGGCTGTATTTGATAACCTTACATGGGAATCTCGGCTCAGGAACTTGCCGTGGCTAAATCGGCTGCTCATCCTCTCCTAGAGAGGCCTGCGCGCTGTGTGTGCGCGATGTGGTTAGCTGACAGTTTTGAAGAAAGAAAGAGAAGGAGAAAAAGGAAGGAAAGGAGGGAAGGGAGTGAGCAGGGCAGACATCGTCGGCAGCTCAGTGACCCGACGCAGACAGAAGCGGCTACTTACCAGAGGTTGCTGGTTGCTATGACGGACTGGGGTGAACGGTGGGCGGCTAAACAACGAGGAAGCTTATGTGCCGACCTCGCTGTCGTGGTGGGTTGTCTTCCCTCTATCAAGATGTTGACGAGGAATATCGAGAGTTCATCCGTGTCGGTGATAGGCCGATCCTCGAAGCTAGATGTTTGCGCGATGACCTGGACGTTCGGCTCCCTGTTGCTAGCACTGGCAGAGGCGAGGCCTTGACCTTTTACATGGAGCAAATCGAACAGCCTCCCCATTGAGATCTGGATCTGTCACTCGAGTAGTAGGCAGGCGATTTGTGCTCTCTTCTGCGCGCTTTATAACTGGTGTCCACTGTCTAACCAGGGGATCAGCGAGAGTGAAGCCTTTGTATGTGGAAACGAGTTCCTGGTCCTCCAAGGTGGCCAGAGTAGATCGGTTGAGTTTGTCGGACTGGAGCCGGCTCGCGCTGGCTTCGCGACTCGAGAATGGGGCTGAATTTTTAGCAGAGCGCTGTGGCAACGAAGGCAGAGTTCAGATAAAACTGGATGGGGTGACTCTCAGCTTCCGAGGTCCCCGAAAGCGACATCCGCTATATATTTGGGATCAGTCATTGGCGCATAGATATCAACAACGTGGCAGGTCTTCCACTTCCGTCAAAGGTAGGCAGTATGGTCTCTACAGGATCAAGACAACACCTTGTCCCCCAGCAAGTCTTACTTGAAGAGGAAGACGAGTCATGAAGAATAGATATAGCGGAGAAGTAGGGACAGAGGGATGTGCGCGCTGATGTTGGGTGGGAGAATTTGGACAAACATGAATCCCACATGGATATAATGATAGCGTGTTCGTCCATGTAGCGCCTCTGAGGAGAAATGGTAGACAGAAGTACTATCCTGTAGCGTATGGCATGATTTCAATCTCTCCCGCTAGGTGAGGGGAGGTACCGTGATAGTCGAGCAATGATATCGCGCGAAGAAGCCAGGAGCCATCTTTCAGACTAGAATAGCCAATTCACCACCGACAAACATCCCATCAACATCAGAACGTTGCGCCTCGCAACACCGAAATTCGGTGATAGGCTTGGCGCATGGTGCCAGCCACCTGGCAAGGGACGGCGTGTTCCTAGCATTTTGAGGCGTCGCGGTGTTTCGCGCGCTCTAAAGGTGTCGAGGATGTCGCTGCCACGCGAGTGTTGTGTGGGTGTGTGCTACCATGTTGAGCTTCAAGGTTCAGTTCCGTTGAATATAGCAGTTGCCAGCGGGAGGCGCAGGCGGAATGGGGCAGCAGGCTAGGCACCGAGCTCGGGAGAGGGAGAATGGGGTCGGAGACTCCGATATAGACCTAGTGGTAATCCGCGGAGTCCATAATGCAAGACCATGGCTTCTATGTCGAGCTTCGCAGGGGCTCTGGCCGGTCTGACTGATGGGAAACAGCGCTTGATTCTCTGTGGCACTAGCCGCTAGGGTTCAACGCGCATTCGTTGGTCGCCAATCGCTCAATGGGCCAGCCATGGATCTAGCTGCCGTCTAGGTCGTGACAAAGAGATAATGGCACCCTCTATATAGCTTATCTCGAATAGGCCTGGGCCTGATCGACAGTTTTGAGAGTGAACGCCGCCGACATGAGGTGAATGCCGCCTCCTCACTCCTCAAACGTCGTCGCTAAGGGGAGCCACGGAGGAGCCATTGTGACTTGGGTTATCCAGTTCGCGTTGGGAAGCTTGGACACTGTTATTTCTTATAAAACTCATCATCGCCACCCCGGAGATTTCTCCGGTCAGCAGCAGTGGAAACGACGACTTGTTTCGCAATGTTACTTGGCAGCCAGTCGCGAATCTGTCGCCTTGAAAGTTAAGACGCCGATTTTGCTAAGCAATCTTTGCGCGCCTTGGTCGGTCGATGTTGTGGCTTGAGTTCGGCTGCAGTGAAGGCCTTTCCCAAGCATGTCGTTGCATCTCGTGGCATATATTTCATTGGTCTCCATCAGCGAGGTCGAAAGACAAGACTCGCCCACGCCGTCGGTCACAGACGCTCTCGTTCTACGTCTCCTGCAAGAAAGGACCTCCGAATTCACCGTGGCATCCGAGTCCGAGAACCCTCTATAATTCAGCTCTCCTCTTGAGCTGCTATACCACATAAGCAGACCATATGCCGGATCCAGGGATCAGAGCATTAGAAGTCCATCCTAGGATACGTCGTCGTTCGATGAGCCTGGCTCCTCATCCGAATTTGGAATATAGATAGGAGGCCATGGGACCAGGACCTGGGGCAATGAGAAGAGGGGGCGACAGGGTCGTGGACTCCTAGTTTAACTCGAATGACGCTCCAATGTTACGCAATCCACTCTGCTGCTGAGCCATTAGGGAGCCGTCGGAGAGCCGGAAGAGAGGAGTTATAACATAGAGAGAATAGTAAGGAAAGAGAGATTCTTCGTGCAAGGTCGCTTATTCTAATCTATAAGAGGACCGAATTGAATCTATCAGCAAAGTGTGCCGATGAACGGAGTTCAATATAAGGCTCAGCGTACGAAGCAGACAGGGATATGCTCCTGTCAGAAACCCAACGGCCGATTTCTTTGTCCTTTCGTTCTGTCTCAGTCGCTGTCTAGCCTTGCTCTCACCCAAGCAGGCGGGAGCGAGGTAAGAGTCGTCCACTCGCGGAATTATCAACGGACAGGGCGATCTGACAGTCGGAGTCCGGGTCGTTGAACTTTTCGACCGCCTTGTCGCGGTCAGGTCCGGGGGTACTCGAGCGTACAGCTTCGACATTAAACCCCACCATGGTCAGGTTCGCGACAATTTGCCTAAGGTGGGAGATACGATGTTAGCCTGATCACCCGGGGTTTCTAATGATAACTCTGGTCGTCCTATGACCTAGGTCATGAGATGTGTTGTCGTATACTTACTGCAATGTCCACGGTTGCTCCGTTAAGATCAACACCCGTTCACGGTCGCGGACGACCCATTCTGTGCAAAGCTGCAGAATACGTAGAAGGCCGCGGACGGAGGCAGAGCTTCGCAGACCTCACAGGAGGGTTGCGTGCCACGACAGCCAATCTGTCCCTAGTCGACAACAGGAGGGGACAACAGCCCGTCATTTGCTCTGCGAAAGACGAGCAAACGCAACGGTTCTGCGTCGGCGACAGCTTTCGAGAATCCAGGTTGATCATGTCGATAAACAGAGAACTCTTAGGTATCGCGCCTGGAACTTGTCTTCCAGGTCTTCCAGATATTCCAGACGGATATGATGGACCTGGCAGCACCTCATGAAGGCGGTGAAACGGTGGCTGAACCAAGCAAAGCAGGCACTAGTGGTTTAGTGGTAAAATTGGTCGTTGCCATTGATGTTATACGCAGGTTTCGACTAGCCCCCGGTTCGATTCCGGGCTAGTGCAGACATTCCTTTTTCGTCGGTTCGATTCCGAGCTCTTTTGTCTCTCGCCTTTATTTACCACCTTTTTTTTTTTTTCCCCTTTACCCCACGTTGCGGCGTCGTCGTCAGAATCCCCTCGATAATACAAAGGACGTAGGGAGCAGAGAATCAATCGAGTCCATCAAGACCATCCGCTGCCTCAGTGCCATGCCAGGCAGACCCTCAGACCGCAAGTTCTCCCCGACCATCTGGGAGGTACGAAGTATACGGGGGTTCTTATTGTGCCTCCTTTTACTTGTAAAAAGAACCTTGAAATAAGAGTTGTGCCCCTATGACTGGGTTGTCCAAGGGCAGTGCATCCGTTCGCCAGATGATTGGCATCCATATTCAGGAATGCCCAATGGAGTGTGTTGGAGCAGGAGTTACTCCGAAGGCGAAGTTGGGTGCATGTCTCTAAGACCCACGGCGGTATTGATGGCTGTTTGTCTGGGAGTGACGTTTCGGAAAGCGGCCCAGGAAATAGGTTGCATCTGGACTTAGAAAGTCAAGAAGCATGGACTACCGCAGAGCTCTCTTGCACTGCGGTCCGGGCTTCCTCCACGGCACACAGGGAATGACAAGCGAGTAAAGAGTGGGAATGTATTAGAAAGCAAAGAAGAAAGAAGAACTAAAACAGCTTTGCGTCTCTGCATCGGGGGCAAGGGACAGGAAAAACAGTCGATAAAGTTGCCCGCAAATACCGCAGCGCGCACTCCATAACAAAGTTAGCAGCGAGACCACTATAAGGGGGAATATAATACGAACCAGATGTCCTGCGGTGGACATGACCATATCCATATGATCGACCAGCACCAACACGTTGCGCGGGAGTGTGACGCTTCCTCATGAGTTGGCAGTTCGTCGGAGGGACTTTCGGCGTGATAAGTTGCCCGTATATTGGTAGATGCAGCATGCAAATGCTTCGATGCCGCAGGAACGCGGATGTGCCATGGAAAAAGAAGGGTCGAAGTCAGGCAGTTGATGCAGGGTTGCTTCACCAAATCCCATCGGCCAAGCAGCAGAAGAGCTACAGGGGACAGGATTGGCGAGGCGTTGGACGTGGAGTGCCGGGAGTAGTAAGATAAGTAGCTGGGCCTTATGCTCTCTTCGGCTGGTACCGGTCGTTTGCGCGCCGACGATGGGGCGGAGGAAGGACTTGGGGAGACACGCGGTGGAGAGACGGGGCCGAGATACTCCTCTCCATTCGAGTCTTCGTCGCGGCAGCCGTGACGGGCTACCGGGTGGTGTGAGTGTAGGCACGAAGAACTGTAATCGGCACCTATAAAACTTGATTCAAGAGCTGTAAACCAGCACGCAGGCGACGACGATGTTAGCAATGAAGGAGTAATTTAGCAGAAACACGTCAACAAGCCGGAGACAGATGCCTCTGTTGTGCGAATCTCCAAGCACACCCCGTGTTGCAGTCCATCTAGTCGGACAGCTGCTGTACTAGCAACAGCTTTGCTCCCACTCTTCCTGTAGGACTCTCGGAGCGGCTGTCTTCGTGTAAAGAATCCCGCCCCACAGCTGGAATCGCAACTATCCTCGGCACTCGTCGGCTGGACATTCTAGTTGGGAATCGAGTAGCCGTACTTGTGTCCTTCTATATAGAACAAGCGGAGTTCGCAGGTTCCGTCCTAATGACCATCGAGAGGCATACATCAGCGAGCTAGAATGGGTTTCAGAGCAAAGAGTGCGTCGCATGTCGCGGTAGTTACGGGGTTCGCCCACTAAGACTGAAGGACGGCGCGAGTGTAATAACCTACTATATTCAAAAACACCAAAGAGAAATTATCCTGTCACTGGTCGGATCCAATAGAGCTGAGACGCCCCGTAGATGGGACGAGGTCTGCAGATATATCTGACCGGTTCCCTTTTTCCAGGCACCAGATGTGTGGTTTGGTTCGGGTGTAAATGAGACAGGGTTTGGATCTGGGATTTGAGGGAGGGAGACGTTCTTTATATAGACGACCGGGTGAGTCCCAATGAATCAGGGAATGAAATTAGATGTGATTTGCCTGGGGATACTATCAAGTTTTCTGGGAAGTTCACACTAGGAAATGGTTTGCCGCCTTCCGGATTGAACCAGCCAGCATGAGCATGTGTTGAGTTGGATGATCTGCCTTCCCTCCAAACTTACCATGTTTGGCAGGCATGTGTCACCTCGTCCAAGGCCCGTGATGTTCTCATATTGCACATGCAGGTGCAAGGATCCCGCTTTCCCCGGTAGAGCGCCTCTTCCGGAAAGCGTTGCTGGAAGCAAAGTGTTCGCCGCTACCCCCATCGAGTTTCTCTTCCTGGCATGTGGTGGATATTCGTCGTACTTCTCTGGTGACTTTGTAGTTCAGAGTGTGAACTGTTTGGCCAGCAGCTTCCTCAATGAGTGGTCCGAGTAGAGCCGCACCACCCTGCGTTGTGACGCTCTTCGTTCCGTATCTTCAACTTTTCAAAGGTGTCTTTGGACTCCTTGGTTGTCCTCAGTCGCCCTGTCATATCGCTGAACCGTCTCGTTTGTCGGTAGAAGTTGTAGAAACCGTGGAGTCCTCGAACGGCCGTCTTGCCCCCTCCCCTTGACTGTCTATGATGGCCCGTATCTTTGCCAGGTCTTGGCAGACCTGCCTGCCCCCAATCTATGAAACAGCAGAAGTGCACACTCAAGTCTCCTCATGCCATCTCACACTTGAGTCCCTTCATTTTCTCACCTCAGCTGCGGAAAGGGCAAAGTTATCCCTTCCCCGAATGGCGCCTCTCCTCCCTGTAGGCCTAGATTCTCGGGCATGAAGTTGATTTTTTCCGGATAATGTGGGACGAGGGGTGAAAAGAGAAGTGGAAGTTGAATTAAAACGAAATAACGCTCTAGACGCCTAAGAATGAATTGAAAAACAAGATATAACTCCAATCTCGGGTCTTGCTTTTTGTGTCCATTTGTACATATATCTCCAGTGTCCCCAAGAGCGCCAGTCGCAATTTATAAGTACCCCGTGTTACCCATACTCTATGCCAGTGACAGCCAAGCCACATTACACTCCACACAACTCTTAAACCTTCTTCTCTCCAACAACAGCCTCATTCTTCACCGCATCAGCCGTCTCCCCAACATGATGAAACCTCGCCTCAAAAGTAGCCAAGGGCTTCCTCTTAATCGCCTCCCTCAACCTCTCCTCGCTCCTCAGCTTCCAGCTCTTGTACGGCGCCGAACTAACGGGGAAGAGCACCCGATTCTTCCCGCTCTCGACATGCTCCATGAGGTTATCGAGCTCGAGGGCCTGCGCCGCGATAACGTCAAGTTCGGTGGCGATCTGGTCGCAGAACAGCTCGAGCGGCAAATCGTTGACGTCCTGGCCGAAGGGGTTCTCGATCTCGCGGCCGATGAAGAGGATGCCGAGGATAATGTAGGAGGCGGCGATCGTGGCGGGGATGGTGACCCAGTCGAGCTTGCTGTATAGCTGGAAGGGGAGGAGCATGACGTAGACCCAGGTGATTTGGGAGATGGCAATGGTGTAGGCGATGGGGAGGGGGGTGTTGAGGACGCGCTCGGTGCCTGTCAGGACGTCGTTGAGGGCGAGGAGATTGTTGTCTGGCCAAGATTGTTAGTTGCATTCTCTCCCCCACCAGCTTCCCCCCTTTTTGCTGGCCTTGTTTGCCGAAGAAGTTTTTTTTTTTCATTCTGTTGTCAGAAAGTGGACTTACAAGCCAGAGTTTGCTGCATGGGAACAGGAAGTTTGCCCTCAGCAATAAACTTATCGATAACACGACCGATATAGCTAAGAATCTCAAGAGGAAGGTTGCCCAGGGGAAGATCGGCCTTCTTGAGCGTCTTGCGGGGATTGCTAGCAGCGAACGAAATGCCGAGGTACTCGCCAACCTCTTTGAAGACGTTCTTACGCGGGAGCTCAACCTTGGATGGGTCCTTCTCAGTGGCGGTCCCAGCAAAGGTCTGGAGGTGGGCGACGAGGTGGGCTAGGTCGTCGTAGGCGGTGTAGGGTTCGAACCGGAGCTTGTGCTTGAGGGCGATTGAGAAGGCGACGATGAGGTTGGTGCAGGTCCTTTGATTGTTCATGTTAGAGGAAAACTGATCCAGTTGTCAGACGAAACGTGAAGGGCCAGCAGCTTGCTTACATGGCTTGGAGAAGATGCGCCTTCCGCTTTTCCGTATCTGGATCGTGCTCTTGAGCATGAACCCAGAAGATACGGCCCAAGTTTTGGGAGGCAAGGGTGAGTTGGGCCCAGTATCGGCGTCCCTCGGCGTACCGCTCGTACGCCGTGGAGCTTCGGAACGAGAGACCCATACCGACAACGAAACCGGTGATGGTAAGTAGGACGGAATCGGTACCAACTTAAAGAGACCCGGATGTTAGCGACTTGCAACGGAGATTTCATGTCGAGGATGAAACGGGTGTACTTACGATCCGTACGATACTTGGAAATGCAGGTAATGGCTGTAGCCCAAGCACCAACCCACAAAAGGGGAACAATCATCTTGGGCAAAATGCTGCCGTGCATTCGGAGGAAGAGCGGCCATTTTGAATGCTTCGAGATATCGCGAGGTCCAACCTTTCCAATGGTGTTAGTTGCCGCACTCAGCTTTGTCGCGTCAAATTGGCCGAGGTATGAAATGCACTTACAAAGTAATCGTCAATGTCGAGAGTGTTGGACCGCGAGAGGAAGGGATTCGGTGTCAAAGGTATCGTAGGCGAAAGAATGTCTCCCTCAACCGCCTTGGCGTGTTCGGCGCTGTGTTTGGGTGTCACATCGTCCAGCTTGAGAGCGGGCTGCTTGGGTGTCGAGGTCGACGGCGCCCTCGGGCCACCGCCGCCGCCCGGTTGCACGGTATGGCCACCATCGTCACCCATTGTGGAATTACAAACAGAAATGGGGTAGGGAGGGTGTTTCGGGAGCCTTGGTGAAAGGGCAGAAAATGTAAAGAGCTATATTGGGCAGGCTATTAAACAGAGCTCGTGTTGAAATGTTGGAACCAGCCAGAGAAACAAGAAGAAAGCAAACTTCGTAAGAGAAACTGCGGGCTGTTGATTATTATATTTATTTTATTTTATTTTTTGCTGAAGAGCAAGAGGAGACTTGGGAAGCTCGTCGAAGGGGTTAGGCCCGCAAAAGGGAGTGACGTGGATCGTGAACAGAGGGTCGGGTGGAGGTGGGGGATGTAAAAGAAAAAGACCCAAAGACAAGATGAAGAGGAAAATAAGCTTTCATGAAGAGGCCGGGCACACGGAAATCATATATTGGCATCTCAATGACAGGGCAAGCGCCCCCTTAGCTGCTATCTGTTGCAAGTTGTGAGCCAGGGGGGCACATTGGCTTGCGATCGAGTTGCAGCAGGAGTGGAATCCTCCAGAGACGAGTCGCAGTCGAGTAGCTCACAGGACTTGGTACACATAGCGGGATGATCATAACCTCCGGGGTACTCATGTGTTTCCACCTCGAGCCTGTTCTTAGCCGCCCTTGCGCCTTACGGCGGAGGACAGGACGGTAGTGTAGTGTACATCCCACTGGGAGGAGAAACAGTGTCGTACTAAGTAGTAATAGATGTCTACTTCAAGTACCACACGTTGCCTGACAGTACGAAGCACTGACCCGGATGTGGAGGAGGTCTTCCCCTTTCGTACTTTGGCCCCGAATTGACTCTTCTCGTGGTCGCTTACCCTGGTTCATTGATAAAAAGGAGGTCGATCGGGTTACGAGGACCCCCTTGACCGTGATCAACAACACTTGGTGCCTCCGGTGGCGCGACACTTTCGTCAAAGAAGGTCTCTGAGTAATAGTGTAGTGTACTTGTAAATACTCTGGCTCTTCATGATCCTGCAATCCAAAAGGGGAAGGGAGGTGGAGAGAGAAGTCCTCTTCTGCAGAGAACCAGTAAAATAAAAAATAAAATAAAAAATAAAGAAAGAAGGAAAAAAAATAGGGCTGCCACAAGCGGGTCGTTTTGCAGGGTCCTCTTCCCATCACTGATCAGACACACGGATTCGTCAACGGGAAATGCAAGGGGGTTCATGAATGGTGGTGGGTCTTGGGCGTTGTGAAGGTGGCTTAGACCATGACCAATGCAGCCCACGCTTGATCACGAACGAGATGTTGAAACAAGGGGATAGTTGAAACAATTTTCTTCCCGTTTTGTTCTCTCCCGGATTTGAGCGCCTGCATTGCTCTCTCGGTCACCAGGTCGTTAAACAGACGGCAGATTGGCGCGGAGTGTTCTAGTGTAGAGGCTAGTTGACACTAGGACTCAGGAGGAAGAGAGAAAAAAAATACGAGGACAAGGGATATGAATGAACTGACTCCGAAGTAGGAAGTAATTGGCTGTAACCCGGAGGTGAAGCTGGTGGAGGTGCGGGAGAGGGATATTTGCCGATGGGAGATTGGATGAAGATTGAGAGTAATCTTAACAGACGAAGGATTAATTCGTGGTGTACGAAGTAATAGTGTATAACACCAGACTCTGAGTGAGCATTACCAGAGTTGAGCATTATTGAAGTCATCACCGGATATGATCCTCTGGGAACATGCTGGAGTTTGGGCGATTCTCGATAAAGAGCACCCGCAGGCGGACCTACAAACCGAAGGCTTCTTCATGATACGAAGATAATAACGCACCATTTGGGACGCCGTCGATTGATGCAAGGAAGACCTGCTCCTGCCAGTACTTGCAGAACGAGGAACGAGAGAACACGCGCCCGATCCGCCGACTGGTCACATAAAATCTAGACCGCCGCCTAGCCTAGCTCGGTGCTTTGAAGATGAGTGCGCATAATCCGACTTGTCAGCATGCATGTGGACCTAATCAGGTCAATAAATGTCTGGATGTTCGAAGTAGTGTACGAAGTCAACACTCCCCGAGGGATGCACTGCTGAAATATTCGTACCTTTCCGCATCTCATCAAGCAGTAAGAAATTAGCGGGCGTTCCCAGTGGCATTAACCAATGTGCGAGGCCCCATCCATTGCCAGGCGAGGCGCTGGTCTCGGAGCCACCTCTTCGTATTGCGGCGTAGGATTCGCCAACCATGGTCCAGACAAGGGACGCATATTGACGTGGAGCCACTGGATCAGTCTAATTCTGGGGAATATTGGAAGATGGGAACATATGCTGACGTGAGTCTCCCTCTCGAAATTTGATGACAATCTCGATGGACGGGGCATCAGACGTCGGTTCTTGCGTCCACTTCGTCTCCTAGGCCCCTGCATATTTACCTTGCATCGTGGGCTACGGGGGGGAAGGAAATAGTAGCTGATGAAGGAGACCAGAAACGGGGGAGAGTTGGAAGAGGGTGAGGAAAGGGAAGAGAAAAGTAGTGAATGATGCGATGTGCTATGTGTATCTGATCTGATTGATGCCTGGCAATTTCGCATTTCTCCGTGATATTACAGTGTACTCCGTACTTGGTAAAACCCCAACTCCCTTTCTCTTGCGCCTGCCTCTACAAAGCACCGACCTTGGTTGTTCATTCCTCACTCCTTCCAGGGCAAGTTCGATCGTGTCACTGTCAGATGTCGAGACTGGCAACTGCCAACGCCTGGTTTCTCCTTGTATCTTGTAAGTATTTTGCACCTCGTAGCTTCCTCACAAATATCCGCGGGAAGACCCGCGAAGCCGTGAAGCTCTGGACTTGGCAACTTGGCAATTTGTACATCAAAACCAATGAACCAACCATGCAAGCATTGATGTACAAGTGTCAGCACAAAGCCGATCCGCTTAGACGTTGGCGCTGATGAAACGGTGCCTGGGCTTTGTCTTGGCATGGGGAAGAACGACCAGACCACTCACTCGCTTCCCTTCGTCTTTTCTCTCATCCTGATTGCTATCTAGCTGACCATGCTTCATTTCTTCTCCGTCTGACAGGCGATGCAGCATCCCGACGAGTCAAAATTGTAATCATCTCAGCACCTTGGAACTCACTGTCATAATTCATAGCATAGCCAGGCGATGGCCTGAGCGTTACACTGTAACGTCGCCTTCGTTTATTTTTTTTCTGATTCCAGCTCTGATTATCCTGGCCCGTTCTCACCGCCCTGTAGTACAACCTCAACGCGTACGAAGTAGCATTCGACCCGACCGCCGCGTACTTCGTATTCAGCCTTGCTCTTTTTCGCCGACAAGATGAGTGGAGTCTCCGGCCCGTCCACATCCACGATCCCGCAGTCCCTCCTCGGGCCGTGGAGGGACGCTCTTGAGTCTCACGGCGCGAAACACCTCGGCGACTTTCCGAATTACCACGTCCACGACCCTGAATCCCTCGTCACATCTGCCAGTCCACGCTCCATCCGCGCCGGGTCCGGCCTGGGCATCTTCACCGACGCACTCCTGCCGGCCATATCCACGGCGCGCCATGAGGTTATTCTCGTCACCTGCTTCTGGGCAGAGTCGGCGACTCTTGTTGCGCTGAAACAGACTCTCGAGGCTTTGGCTGAGCAGAGGAGGATATCCCAAAGTTATCGGGATGCGCCAGACGGCGACGGTAATGATAGTGAACCCCTACCGACGTTGAGGATACGGATATGCTTCTCGTCGCGGTCGCTGTTTCAGAAGCTCTTCCATACGCCGAGTCGCCGGGGCCACACGTACCCTCCCCGGACGTGGCCTTCGCTGGGTTTGCCGAACGAAAAGATTCTTAGGGAGGCTGGCATCGAGATGACGGTTAAGAGCCTCTTCTTCTTGCCCTTCAGTGTCATGCACCCCAAGTTTCTGATCGTGGATCGATCGCGTGCGTTTATGCCGAGCTGCAATGTCAGTTGGGAGACGTGGTTTGAGACTTGCGTTGAGTTCGAGGGACCGGCCGTGTCTGCCTTGCTGGAATTCTACAATCATGTCTGGGAGTATGGGAATGAGAAAGCTATTGTAGATGCTGCAAAGCGCCCTTTGTCGCCCTTCACTCTTGCCGCTGGCGGGCTCAACGGCGAGCAACTCCAACTCCCTAAAGCTCCGAGTAGTAGTCTGCAGTTTCGCGGGAATCCATCGAGGACCCTCTTCCGCTTCCCCCCAAAGACGACTTATCCCACCATACTCCTCCCATCCTCCCACCATATGAATCCTCGCTTCCGTCCTTTCCCGTTCCTAAAATATGCCCCACCTCCGACAACTCCTCTCAACACTGCTGTTCTCACCCTCTTCGACACCGCCCGCTCTCATATCGAGATTACGACCCCCAACCTAACCTGCGCCGCCGTCGTATCCCACCTCCTATCCGCCCTCTCCCGCGGCGTCGACGTCACGATCCGCACGAGCAAGAACATGATGCTCATCGAGCAGCTCCTCACAGCCGGAACCACGACGTCACTCTGTCTCAAGTCCTTCATTAAACGATACCGGAAGATCCTGGCCGCCCACGCAGCCGCCACCGATCTTCTCACTCTCTTCCCCAGCTGC
>JUDQ01000216.1:25968-59537 GCA_000812075.1 Scedosporium aurantiacum
GATTCCTCCTCAGCTCGACATAATCGTAAGCGAACTCGCCAAGCTGGCAGTCGTCGAGGCCCAACTCCTCCTCGTCGATCTTGACGCGGAGGGAAAGGCCCGGGACGAGGTTCATGAGGAAGAGGATGATGCAGGTGACGACGAAGGACCAGGCGAAACCGGCGGTGGTTCCGGCGAGTTGGTAGCCGAGCTGGATGAAGTGGCGGTTGATCCAGCCGCCGTCGATGGGGTCGCTGCCGTCGAGGTTGGCGATGTAGGGGCTGCTCACGTTGTTAGAGATTGAAAAATGAAGAGGAAGGGGGTCCATTGGGGGGGACTTACGCGGCAAAGATACCGGTTAGGAGGTTTCCGACAATACCGCCAATACCATGGACGGCAAACACATCCAGCGCCTCGTCAACCCCGATAAGGAACTTAAGCTTCGTGGCCAAGTTACAAAAGACGCCACCGCAAAGCCCAATGACAAACGCAGCCCAAGGCGTAACGAAACCAGACGCAGGCGTAATAGCAACAAGGCCCGAAATAGCCCCCGAGCAAAACCCAATCGTGCTCCACTTCCCCTCGAGGCGGAAATCCAAAAGCGTCCAAGCGATGCCGCCGACGCAAGCGGCGAGGTTCGTCACGTAGCAAGCCATGACGGCGCGAATGTTGGACGCGAGGGCCGAACCGCCGTTGAAGCCGAACCAGCCGACCCACAGGAACACGGTGCCGAGGACGACGTGGGTGACGTTGTGGGGGCGGTAGGGCAGGCCGCGGACCTTGTCGTAGCCGTTGCGGCGGCCGAGCATGAGGGCGTAGGCGAGGGCGGCGACGCCGGAGGAGATGTGCACGGGGGTTCCTCCGGCGAAGTCGAGGGAGCCGAGCTGGTAGAGCCAGCCGTTGCCGTTCCAGGACCAGTAGGCTATGGGGTCGTAGACTACGGTGCCCCAGATGAAGATGAAGACCATAGCCGGGAGGATGCGGCCGCGGTCGGCAATGGCGCCCATTGCAAGAGCGGGACTGTTTTTTAAGAAAAAAAAATGCAAATGTTTAGTTAGTTGATACTTCTTTCAGGTGGCGTTAGAATGGGTGAGGTTGTTTAGGACAGGGTTATCAACTCACGTAATGGAGGCGAACATGCCCTGGTACAGGCAGAAGAGGATATCCGGGAGCGCGCTAGAACCCACTGACGGGTGCGCAACGACGTTCTTGAGACCAAAGTTGGACAGGTCGCCGAGGAACGCGGATCCGGTATGCGAGAAGGTGAGGGAGTAGCCCCAGAAGAACCACTGGAATCCGATGACGGCAACGCTCATCATGCACATGAAGATGAGCGAGAGGGCCGATTTGCGGCGGGCGAGGCCGGCGTAGAAGAAGCCGACGCCGGGAATCATGAGGAGCACGAGGGCGGAGCAGACTGTGATCCAGGCCAGGTTTCCGGACTATTCGAAGCGAAGTTTTGTGTTAGTAGGTTTTTTTGCGGTTGGCGTTTTTGGTTGTAAGCTACCGAAAACTTTCTTGTCTTCTTTGCGAGAGCGGATTTGGAAAAAAAAGACGTACATCGTAGAAAAGGTTCATGTCATAGACACCGGCAGAGCGGCCGGAGTCGAAGACGCCCTCCGTCCCATTATACTCGAGGACCATGGTGGCGGCGGAATTCGCCCCGACGAGGGCAAGTAGTCTTTGGGTGTGGTTGGTTGTCCTGGAGGAAAAGCCTGGTCACAAGATCGGCGACTACGAGATAAAGAAAGGGATCAAGAGATTAAGAAGATGAATTGAAGAAGAAAGAGAGAAGGAAGAGAGACAATTGGCGAAAGAAGAAGTGATCGGAGTGTGGAGAAGGAAAATCACAACCTTAAAAGAAGGTGTCACCAAGCTTCGGGGACCCCTTGACTATATACCCAGGCGCGCAGGAGGATGGGAGGGATGGTGAGAGCGGAAACCTCCACGCGAAACCCACCCTCCCTCTTCTGGAAAGGGATAATATCAATATTCCGCACTATGAATGTGGAGTGGAGCAAGTGTGATGGTGATGTGTTGGACCCTTGGTCTCGGGTCCAAGGAAGGGGAGTTCTTGAGGAGGTAGCTGTGATATTACTGCGTAGCTATCAATAACGCAGACGCCTTGAACAGCTGAAATGGGGACAGGTAAAGGTACAAGAATGGTATGTAGTACTCCGTTCCGATCCCGCATGTTGCAATATTGAATTGAAGAACAAGCTCGGTTGGTAGATTATCTACATTGACTCTCATACGGGCTCCCCATAATCATTACATTTTCTGTCTCTAATCGGACGCGCCCCATGCCAAGACAGTGGCTTTCTAAGTGCAGAGACTGGTGGTGAGTGGGAGGAGATTCTGTTTGGTCCTTCTTACACGGGTTGGAATTTGTTTCCTGCTTATCGATGGAGCACCTCGGCTTCGATGGAGATACGGGAGAGGAGAATAAAAAGAGGTAAAGATGCTGTAATGAGAATACAGATACTGGGTTGTCCAGAACTAGCTCATCCTCATCGTTCTGTCTTGGGGGGTTTGGGGTGGATCCTACGCAGTCTTGGCTGTGATGATAAGAACCTCCGTTTTGGTTCTACTCATGCGACTTTTCCTTTGGTGTGTGGTTGGAGGAGGGGAGGACCCGACGGTGAAGGGTTAGGTTATCCGAGAAATGGAGGGCCATTGGGTTGGGTCGAGTCGAGCCGCCAGGCCATACTACAATTGAGCAAGTAGTACGAAGTAGCTAGCTAAATTCTTGCAGGGCTTGAATGCACTCCTAACTTAGCACCATGATAAGGCTGGGGTTAGACGACCAAAACGGCTTCATGGGCATGGATGAGGCGGAGATTGGACTAGGCTTGGTTGGAGATGTACGGAGTAGATGCAGATGCAGTCGGGGGCGGAGAGGCATGGGTTGGGGCCGATAAGAAACGGAATCTCTCGAGGTTGAAACCGTAGAACCAATAATCGGCTGCAATTCGACGGGATGGGACGTCCCCTCCACCAAATCTTCCAAGGGTGCCTTGGCTGGTAAATCTAAACTAATCTAGATATTGGCCAGGCCATGTCCACGTTCGTCGATCGAAAGGTGGTAGCACAAGGTGGAGCTTATATCGATCCCTGCTTGAGATAACATTGAACACTGCCAGTCTGCCACTGGAGATGGCATGTTTTAGCCGTATCTCAAGCCCAGCCCAGAGTTAAACGGTAGGTCGTTACGAAACCTTGATGCTGAATATATGATGTCGGCTCTGTCGCATCCCTCGGAGGCTCGGGCCCATCATCTTTATTTCAAACCGTCAATGAATCGCTCTGCATAACTCCCAGGTTCATGGAAGACTCGATGTCCACCTCTTCATGATGGTCGCAGGCGTGCCAAAGACTCTATCCGCCACATCCCTTTAACCTTTGAAGCCTCTGAGATCCACAAAGCCACGTTGGTGTCCTACCGGGCCCAGACCTTCGGGATCACTTGTTTAAGGGTCAAGAAAAGTGGAATTGAGGGGTCCACAGATCTTTCCTAGAGCATGTGAGTAGGTCGACGACCTAATTCCGACCTAAACTTTTCCCGTCCATCGGTATTCGAGCAGAGTTCAGAATGACTCTCGCTCTTATCAAGGATCACATTCCAATCCTTCCGAGTTAGGGAGGATAGTGGTGATAGTTGTGTCGTGATTGGCTGGAGCTTATCTCTTGGCATCCGTCATTAGTGCTTGGGGCATCGCTCTGAAGGCGAAGCCCATGTCCAGCAGCGGTTCGTTATTTTTGCTGGATTTTATTTTCGGGACTTTCCCTGACATGTTGGCGGTGGTGGTGGCTGTTCCAATTTAGGCCAAGTCTGATGAGACGAGACTGTCTTATCTTCTTATCTTGCAAGTTGCGATGCTTATCAGCAAAACGGTGGAAACATCCCTGTCAACGTTTCAACAACAGCAGAACGGAGATGAACGCCGCTGGCACATTCGGCCGACATCTTGTCAACGGCAGGACAAATCCTCTAAAACTCCAGCTTGTCTTCCATACTGAAAATATCAACTACTTCGAAGTCCTGTTCGTGCTTATCAGCGACACCACCTCGGGGCATGCATACGCGTCGCATCCTAACCAGGGGTTGCCGGGCTCTGCAATCTTTCTGGATGTGGGGGCAGAGGAGGATTTTGAGAACGCAAACCTCGGAAGAATTAGGTAGAAAACAAAAAGAAAAGAAAAAAAAATTAATTACGAGTCCGATGCCGTGCGGGAAAGTCGGGTCTGGCAGCGTGGGGAGCAAATGCGGATTCCATCTCAATGACTTCCCTTCCGCCTTCCTATGAAGAAAGTCTGCCTCCGAGGTGATGGAAAAATCTAGGATTAAGTGTAATGTACATCTATGGTGCGGATTTGTAAACCAAACCGACATGGTGCGAACCGACTGGGCGCGATGCTTCAAAGATCCTGGTACCTCACAGTTGATGGGCTAGACTTCCCGTACGTCATGCTAGAATGGCCAGCTTGCCAGCTCGTTTCCCCCCTCCCAATACCACCGAAATTAAGCTCTTGTGACGGGCGCACTCTGCGGGGATCGTGAACACGCTCCCATCTAGGCGCCCATGGTTGTAGCCTGCTCTAAACCTTAAAACCGCGGAGAATATATTGATCTGCACATGAATCCTTGGTGTCTTCCCTGGGGCCCGCGGCAGTTTTGCTGATTTGCAGTAGTTCGCACACGGGACGAAGCGACGAAGCGCCTCACAGCCCTGGATCCGTCGCGGTGCAGCTTTGCGGGCGTCGAGAGAGGGACTGGTTGTGGGGTACCCGGGTCTCGGACTAGTACCTCGAGTTTAGGATGGACCGTATGCATCCACATGCTCGTGCTAGAGTGTCGGAGCGTGCGCCAGATGCCGGCAAGGAAGCAGAAGATTTTCCCGGCTTCAAGTAGTTTCATGGTACGTTGCTCCCCATTCCCCCTTAATATCGAGAACCGGAGGAAAAGAGCCAGCATATGCGCGGCTGCTACCCGTCTTCGAAATGGATCCTTTGCCAGGTTCACGCGGCACCGCCGATCCGAGCTTGCCAGTCCCTTTCTAGCTCATCCAGGCACCTCAGAACCCCTTCTGCCCCCTTGGATTCGATGACGGCCTTTTGATACTTGGACATAGGCCCAAGCACATAGTCCGACACCGATCTCGAGTCCCGGCCCTCTGGTCGTCCGATGCCGACTCCGATCCTAGACCACAACGAATCCGGATAGTCGGCATGCTTCAGACTCGCATTCACGCTCTTGATGCCATTGTGGCCCCGGTGGCTCCTATTCCACGGTCGCGTTTTGACAACTCCCATTGCCTCTTCCAATTCATCATGGACCAATACGAGGGCCAGGTTTCGAGCATCGTGGTCCTGTAGCATCTGCTTCCACGTCGCCGCTACCCAGGGTCCGGAGGTATTCATGAAAGTAGGGCTCTGCACCATCATGTACTTCGAGCCGATGGAGGCGAGACTGGCCTTTTTACCGATTCGGGTGGAGGTAAAAGAGGGCTGGGTCGGACCAACAAGTCTCTGGAGGGCGTTTAGAACATGGTGGCCTGCTGAGTGGAAGGTTTCGTAGTATGGCGCCTGGTTCCCTAGGCTGATGAGAAGAAATTTGAGACTGGACATCTTGACTAGTCCCGGTCTCGTTGGCTTCTTGGGAGGCGCTTTGACTGGGAGACAAAACGAGAAGATAGGTCGGCAATGGCAGCCAGTGTTGGTCCCGTTCCCTCAAAACAACTCGAAAGGCTCTTAACGTAGGGGATTCCGGAAGCCCTACCTCCTCGCCATCACGGTCGCGCCTCGGGAATCAAATAGGTATGCAGCAGAACGGGAGCAGTGAAGGAGAGACGCGGGATCACGTGGAGAAGGTGGAATATGGAAGTGGACCTGCGGGATCAAAATCTTGAAGCTGACGAGGCGATGCACAGTCATCAAGATTGATGCACAGTAATCAATTGGATTGATCAATTGATCCTTGAGTGTTCACTGATTGCACCCCTACATCGCACGTGTGAGCCAGTGTGAGCCAGTGGCTCAATGCTGGCAAGAACCCCTGAGCTGCGTAGCTCTGTACTGAGGTACCTGGCATGCCACTGAGTCCACTGACACCGCCTGGCTCGGTGTGTAACGTTTGAGCGTGGCGGGAATTTGCCCCACTGTGGCTCAGCAGAAACCAACGCACGGCGCTGACGTCTTCACTTCCAAGTCCAGCCCAACAAGGGGAAGCATCGCCCACCTCACCTCCCGCCAAGGCAAACGGCATCTTCCAGACCACGTCTCTGGCGATTCCCTCCCTTCCCGACCACGAACCGATCCGACTTCGAACCTCATCTCCCGCCGCTTCATTTCTGACGAACGAAAAACAGATTACCTACCGATTTGATCCAGTCCCCCTAGGATTTTTTTTTCTCCCCCACTCAAGTACTACCACCACAGTCCCGCCAAGATGTCCTGGGCAGGTTCGTCATCGTAATTTTGCTGGAAGTGAAGTGGGGGGGTAAGGGCGTGGACGAGGTTTTGTTAACAGCACGATTAGGATTCAAGAAAAATGTCAACCGTGCTACGACCACGGTGATGATGAAGACGGGTTCGTCTGCCTCGTTGATCTATTCGAACGTCCGACTTTGTTGCCAACACCGACTTTTCTAACTTGCTATACGTCAGGTCATGTCGAAAAGACAAACGACAGGGACTACGAAGTTGAGGAGCGGTATGCTAATCGCTACCCACGGCGAGATAAGACATTGGTATTCGGTATCTAACGCTGTGGACAGCCGGTTCAAGACTATGGAGGCGGCGTCGTTACGACTTCAAAAGGAAGCGAAGGGTTATCTCGACTCTCTCAGAGGTATGGAGCGGTGTCAATCCAAGGACAGGGAAAGGAAATGGATGCTAATGCTTTCACACTAGCTATGACGGCCTCGCAGATGCGCATCGCCGAGACGATAGATGCATTCTACGGCGATGCGGGCGCGAAAGATGGCGTTAGTCGGAGCTACAAGCAGGCAGTCGAGGATCTAGATGCAGAGACAATTAAGGCATTGGATGGTCCATACAGGTACGGCAACTACAAAAAGGATACATATGATACGGGTTTAAGCTCGGGAGAACGTCCATGGTTTCTAACCCTGGATTAGGACAACGGTTTTAGAACCCATCACCAGGTTCTGCTCCTATTTTACAGACGTCAACGAATGTGAGTTTAACTGCCTTTGCTTTCCGACCCATCTTTAAGAGAGAGAGAAAAAAGAAAGAAAAAAGAAAAGAAAAAAAAAAAAAAGAAACATCCGCCTAACACAAAACCCAAGGCATCAAGAAGCGCGGTCACAAACTCCTCGATTACGATGCGCTACGAGCCAAGGTCAAGAAACTAGTCGAAAAGCCCGACAAGGACGTCACGAAACTACCCCGTGCCGAAAAGGAGATGGAGATGGCCCGCGCCGCCTACGAACAGCTCAACGAACAGCTCTGCACCGAGCTCCCCCAGCTAATCGACCTCCGCGTTCCCTACCTCGATCCGAGCTTCGAAGCTCTCGTCAAGATCCAGCTGCGATTCTGCGCCGAGGCGTACAGCCGCATGGCCCAGGTGCAACAGTATCTAGACAAGGATACGAGGGATCAGTATGCCGAGGGCCAGCTGGACGCCAGGGTCGAACAGGTATTGCAGGAGATTCGGGAGCTTAGCATAAGTGGAACCGTGTAACAAATGACATGATAGCGACTGTTTGGAAAGGGGGAGTAGACTCGCTAGCCCTTTGCTGCACATTTTTTTTTCTTCTCCTCTTCTTCTCCTCGATACCGGAATCGGTGGCGTTTGGTTGGTTTTTTCTTTTCTTTCGTTTTTGGCATGGAAGTCAATGGATGACTCTGGGACTGATGGTTTGAAGGAACAATAAAAAGTGAAGTCCCCATATAAAAACTGAAGCAGATCTTGTCGTCGTCATTTCATGTGGTGAATTACAGAGACCCTTGATCCGAAAGTCCCATAATGGTGTGGAGAATAGGAATACAATTCATCATCATAAGCATCGTTTCTTCACCGTCCCTATTGCACCTCCTTTCCCAAGGCCTACTCTCAACTACTTTCCTGCCTGCCTGCTCGGATTCGTCTCCTTCAACTGCCGTATTCCCCGCGCGCCTGACTCGCAAAGAGCTCATCGATACTAACAGACTTGCCCCCTATCGCCTGCAGCGCCGGGCCAACAGACTCCTCCCGTTCCAACTGCGCCACATCCACGCCATCATCATACCCTGAAGCCTGGAAGCTCTGCATCTGCACCTGCGCCTCCTTGACCTGCTCCCAAAGCTTATGGATCGAATTCATGTTAAACTGCCTCGTATCCGCGCTATCAGCATGCATCCAGATCCCCAGCGCCTTCGCCATCGGATTCTGCTCCACCTCATCATCATCCCTCAGCGCCAAGATCAGCAAATCATCCGTCACCTCACACTCCCTAATTGTCGCGAGATCCAATATAAGATTCTCAAGCCCCCTCCGATTCAAGACGAACACGCAGAACCGCGGCTCCCCCGTGACGGGGTTCTGGTCCTGCGAGCAAACGAACAAGGTCCCCTCGATGCCGGACTTGTCCCAGGACTGCGTCGCGACGTCGAAGGTGTAGACGACGGCGTTGGCGGCGATGGACACGATGGCGGAGATGGAGGGGACGTAGCGGCGGAGGACGCCGAGGTTGAGTTCCGTGTTGGTGCGGTGCGGGCGGTGCGGGGGAGGGGGGTCGCGGTTTTCCATGTAGTGGGCTGCGTCGGATTCGTAGTCCGAGGCCGGGACGATGCGTGGGCCGCTGGGCTGGCGGTTGTGGGTGAGGTGGTTGCTGTTTTGGTTTTGGCGCGAGCGCCTGGGTATTGACCGACTCATGGTGGAGATGCGTGGGGAGTGATTAGAGGTAGAGAGAGAGAGAGAGGGGAGTGGTGATGAACGTGGAGGGAGTTTGCGCCAGAGGCTGTGTTGCGCGTCTCGTGCACAGTTGTTGTCCTTCGACGCGACCACCAAGGCGAGTAATGAATTAGAAATAGCTTAATTCGGTCCGCTAAATGGGCTCGCCTCGGTCGTGGGTGGAGATGTAAGATGCAGAAGGTGCGATTGATGCCTGAAACAACTGATGTGAGGGCAGGCACGACCGATGAAGATAATTCAGTGTCCTGGTTGCTCTACTGAGTCTACTCAAAGAGTCTATAGCCTAGGGCTCTGTTGTATCAATGTACAGTTGAGTCCGAGTGAGTTTGGCCGCGCTGCTTGTTGTTGTGTGTTGTTGTCGGTTGTTTGATGTCGTCATGAGAGTGAGATCGATGCGGCTCAAGATCTCTCAAATTGCCAGTGGCAACTCAGATCTTACTTCGTACCTATTCGTCAATCCCTGCTGGACCAGCAACAGTACGTACTGGGGTACGAGGTACGAAGTACATTGTTCATTAGATCAATCGAATCTCACCACTAGCATTTGAAGCCGGTTGTACGAAGTACCTCTACAAATGACGTCGCCCTGCCTTAGCAATGATTTTTGTACCTCGTACTTCGCTCCTCAACACTGGTCATCCAACTCCAACACAGGGATCTCCGCTTGACTAGGCCAACACGAAGAGAGGACACAACGTTCACGATTGTACAAGGAGGATAGAGTTGGGTCCATAAAATAAAAAAGACACAAACACCTAGGCTCCCAGACTCCATTTCAGTCATCCTGTGCGAAAAAAAAAAAGAAAAAAAGGAGAAAAAAAAAAAAGAAGAAGAAGAAGAAGAAGAAGAAGAAAGAGGAAAAAACCTCGTCTATATCAAACGTTCCCTGATTGTGTTCATAAGATCTTCAAGTTCCGGATAGTCTTCGACTGTAGGTACACAATTGCGGGGTCGGTATTCTGACAGCTTTCGCTCATAGCGATTGCGGAAAATGTGCAGGGAGTTCATAGCATCCCAGGGATCTACACGTCGGGTTCGCCTTTCTCCCACTAAGGGCAACGGTGATGGAAGACCGTCTTCAGCAGAGGCGAGACAAAAGCTACAGAAGCGATCGATCTGTTCATCTGTGAGCTGGAAGATGAGACGACGAGCTCCATATGGATGGATGAAAACATCGTTGCACTGCAAATAAGTAAGCGTTAGACTAGGACATCGAAGGACAGTAGCAGGATAATGACTAGAGGCAATACATACCCCCATCTCGTCCTCCCCTCGGTCAAATACGACCACTCCACCAAAGAGGCGGAATTCAGCCCAATACCCAACCATATCAGCAACGCCATTCGGATACTGCTCAAAGCTGCGGTAGCAGTCGTGAGAGAAGACGGTGGGTGGGGGATCAGGAAATGGGACGGGGACAAGGGTTGCTTCAGAACGGCCGAAGGGATGTACCATTGTCGGCGGTCGTTTCCAAGTATGGCAGCCTTTGTGATGACCTCCATCGGATTGCTGAAATAGAAAAACCGCGAGGTCATGGCATGCGATGGCAGTCATTTCCATCAGACGAAGCTTAAATGTCCGCGATCCAACTGGCGAGTCTTGGAAGGCTTGTATGAGCTTTATACTATAGATTAGCGGAGTTATACCAGGTATATCGTTCGCAGTAAGAAAACCAACAGTGGTATCAAACCGGAGACTGTCTGGACGGAAGTTCGCGCGGGATTCTTTTGCAGCTTCTAATGAGCCCTCGCATAGCTCATAGTGCTTTTGAATAAGATCATGGCGCGCATTACTATACTCCTTCCAGGTTGCTGCCGTAGGCATGCCATCAATTATTTCGGCATATGTTATCTCAGCTTTCTCTGTAGACAAGATGCTGGACAGAGCATTGGTAAAGGCGGTGTAGTGGTCGACATCAAGATCTTGTATTGAAGATCTAGTCCTGGATTCCCATGCCATTTTTGATATGGCAAAAAGATGCGTTGTGTCGTCGTCGTCGTCGTCGTCGTCGTCGTTTTGTCGTCCTCGCTCTTGTTCTCGCTGTCGCTGTCGCTGTCATTTAAGTTGTTAAGAGGGAGATGGTTGGTTTCGTTTACCCCTCAAGTGTTCTTCGAATGTGTCACGAAGTCGAGCAGCAGCATTGGACGGTGCGAGCCTTGAGAGTCGGGGTAGTTCTTACTTGTCATCATAGAGGCCACCGACGGTTTTCCATGGTCGAGATCACAGACTACCCAACTCGTTCTTCTTCTCCATTACCCTCAAGACTTCCGTTTGGGACTAACAGGCTTTCATCTCCAAATCAGTTTTCGTCCAGGTATTAATTAGCCACTCACAGCAGCACAGCCCCTACAAGTTGAATCATAGAAATGTATTAATGGACAGCCTAGACACGACGTTGGTGATGCAGCTGGGCTCGGCTCCGAGTGATTTTCCCAGCTATTCTGTGCTTCGATTAGACTGAATAAATATTGGAGTGTTGGGATTCCCCGCGTCCATTTTCACCAGATACACGCTCCGTCCACTATCATGGCTGTCAAACTCCACCACTATCGCTCTCGAGCACGGGTACCATACCCCACGGCCCTAGGTCTGGAGGAAATCCGACTCGCCGCTCTTTTGCCAGGGGAATGGGGAGACGATGTCAAGTGCGAGATCTTGCTAAGATTCCCGAATACAAAGCGCTGTCTTACTCCTGGGGGTCGCAAAGCCCCAGACCACCCTCCATACTTGCCAATGACTGTCAGTTCGAAGTAACACCCAATCTCGAGTCCGCGCTGAGGCATCTACGGCGACTGGACAAGCCTGTGGTCCTGTATGCTAAGGTCATTGAAGGGAGTGGCAATTAGCACAAGAGACCAAAAGATCCACCAGTTCCAGCGCCATCAATGTGGCACAATGTTCACCCCACGTGACCTAAATCCTGGGAATTAGAAAACGACATTCCTGGCAGCAGCACAGCATGAACATCTGAGGCATTACAGTGGGCCACGTCTTCCGATTCCCCACACGCATCAAGCGGCGGGTTTTAAGTCGTGAGGCATTGCAGATAAACTCTTTCGCTACATATTGCGAACCGCGGCGTTACCCCAAAAGCGATACCTCCCCAAAGGCGAACCAAACACACCCGCATCCAAGGTGTGATTTGATTTGACGAGCTCTCGTAACCACCCCCCCCTTCTGACCCTACCGATTTTACGCCCGTCCACCCCGATCTCTTTATTTTGTTTTTTTGGGTCCTTAGCTGGCATATTCGGATTGGTGCCCACTAGGGGACCACCGCAACAATCGCGAAAGTGGATTCCGGCTCGGGGCTCGGGGCATCATTCGGTGCTCCTGCCAGCATCTCCTCATTGTTGCCGCCCTCGCTGCAGCCCTATATCGACAGTATCCTTGCGAACACTACGATCCTAGTTTCTGAAGCCGCGAAGTACGTCTCCTCTCAGACTGGACTCCCACCTTACGCTGCCCTCGCCACTGTAATCTGTATCATCCTCGCGATCCCTCTCACCATGTGGTCTTTTTGGCCTCAGCGCCCGACGCTATCGCCCTATGCGTCGATGAACCAAGGGAGGACTCCAGACGTCACCGAGCAAGACTACAGCTACATCACGACCCAAGAACTCGAGGAAGATGATATCATAGACATCAAGTGCCGAGGCATCACCTACGAGGCCCATTTCCCAGCCTACTCGATCGGAGACGGCAAGTTAAAAGTCCACGATATCCGGGAGCGCGTGGGCGCCTTGCTGGATCTCCCGGACTACGAGACGCGTCGAGTCCAGCTCTTCTACAAGGGCCGCCAGCTTAAGGAGCCCGGCGCCCTCGTGCGCGACTACGGTGTTAAGAACAAGAGCGAGATCCTAGCCAAGATTCGCGACGACAATCCTCGGGACCGCTACGAAGGAGGCTATGGTTCGGAGGATGATGACATTGTGGTGGCCGAGGAAGGAGGAGGAGGAGGATCCAGCTACGGCGGAAGCAGCGTCGGAATCGGCAAGAGCTCCAGCAAACGCCGCAAGGGCCGAAAGCCTAAGAAGAAAGCCAAGCCGGCGGGCCCCTCGAGCCCCAGGGACGACGAAGCCGCCCAGGACGACCCGAACCGACACCCCTCGCCGTCGCTATCGTACCGAGAAACGCAGCTCGCCAAGCTCGACGAGGTCGCGGCGTACTTTGACGAGGAGCTAGCTCCGCTGTGCATCAAGTTTACGAGATCGCCGCCCAGGGATCCGGTGAAGCTCGAGGACGAGCACCGGAGGTTGTCGGAGACGATTTTGCAGCGGGTGATTTTCAGACTTGACGCCGTGGAACCGGACGGCGACGAAAAGATTCGGGCGAGGAGGAAAGAACTTGTTAAGGAGTCGCAGCAGGTGCTCGCGCAGCTGGACGCGGCCAAGGCGAGTGTAAAATGAAAGGGAGGCCAATGATGTGAAACAAGGGAGTATATAAGGTGTGCAGGGGCCCCCTGTGATTTTAAGGGCCGTTGTGATATAATACTAGCCGTCATTCCCTCGGGCAAGCAGCTCAAGGACATAACCAGACTGGAAACGGCAGCGCCGCAACACCGCGACTTAGGGAAGGAGGACGGACAATGGTGGCCGCATATTTCTAGAGACACAGCATGGAGGATAAGCGAATTCATTGTCGATTGTTTGGCATTTATTCTTTTCTTTTTCTTTTTCTTTGTCTTGTCGGAGAGCCCGGTTTTGGGCTCCCTTGAAATGGTCGAGGCGAAGACATGTGATGATGAGCATAATCAGATCAAACCTCTCTACTTCTACTGCCTCTTCTACTCTCCATTCGATACATTTTGTACGCTGTGAGATGCTGTACTTATGGAATTAAATTATGGAATTAAATTGTGCGATTTGAGCCATTTGTGTGCTCAATTGACTCAGCCTTGCCTTCGTGATGTCGGCAGATTCAAGCCCTGTTTGATGAAGGAGATTGGCTGTGGCGTGGAGAGTAATCGATCTCGGTGGCGGACGGGTGGCTCAGGGGATTGGGACGGGACGCTTGACAGAAAGGACAATTACTCAGCGACACTGGATGAAGTATTGATCAAGCATTGCAATCGTGATGTGTTCCCTTCCTTGCACAGTCATGGAATGTGCGTGACCTCGTCCAACAATATCAATGGTCGCTGGTGTGCTTACCTAATAGGCCACCACCATCACGATTTGATTCTCTCTCGAACTGTAGGTTTTGTGAGCCCTAAAGCCTCTCAGTCGCTCAAAAAACCCGACTCCACTTCTCTCCCAATCCGGCTAGAGTCTTCCCGCCCACTGATTGGCCCCAAACCACAAGAGCCCTCTCTCTTCCTTCACTTGGTGGGAATATGCACCAACTTTGGAATTTTCGCTAATCGATATTCCTCTTCCCTTTTTGTTTTGCCCGCGACACGAAGAACTAACCTCAACAGCAAAAAACTCCCTCCCTCCAGAGCCAAACAACCAGCTTCGACCTGGCGGTTTGACCTGTTTTTAATAAACCGTTATTCCCTCCTCCCTTCCGCCCATTAATTCGGTAACGGTCGAGCACGATGTCGAGTTTCGAGCAGGTTGTGAGTACAAAACAAAAAGCCAACTCCCCTCCTCCTCTTGGGGAACGATTCACACTTTCCGCAAGGCTCGATAGGGCTTTGGCTTGGACACCCTTCAATGGCGAGGGGACCTTTTCGAGATCAACCACACTGCCGAACCGAGAGTCTTTTCGAATGAGCATCAGTCTTGTTTTTCTTTCCTCTGCATTGTCTCACGAGGCGGGCTTCGGAATGGCGGTGATGGGGGGTGGCTCGATTGGGTCGTCCGAGTGTCTTTAGAAAGACGGAATCCCCTCGATTGGACAAGGAATTGAGAAGTCGCTGACCGTGGTGTTTTTTTGTTGGTAATAGGTCGTCATCGATGGCAAGGGCCATCTCCTTGGCCGCTTGGCCAGCATCGTCGCCAAGCAGCTTCTCAGCGGCCAGAAGATCGTCGTCGTCCGATGCGAAGCTCTCAACATCTCCGGAGAGTTCTTCCGAGCTAAGCGTACGTGGGATCCCTTGGACATATCTGTCTGCGGCAGGAATGGTCATAGTGGAGGCACTCGGCCCCATTGCCCGAACGATATTTTGATACATACCGGCAGAGACGCACTCTTGAGAGAACTCAATGAACTAACATATCCTGGCTTGAATAGTCAAGTACCATGCTTACCTCCGCAAGATGACCCGGTACAACCCCACTCGTGGTGGTAAGTTAACAGCGCCGCCTTCACCCAGGCTCCCCACAACTCGCGGGGCATACAGTCCCCCGATCATGCCCACGCGGTGACTAACGCAACTCGCTCTCCAGGTCCCTTCCACTTCCGAGCCCCCTCTCGCATCTTCTACAAGGCCGTCCGAGGCATGATCCCCCACAAGACCGCCCGTGGAGCCGCGGCGATGGAGCGATTGAAGGTCTTCGAGGGTGTCCCCCCTCCCTATGACAAGGTGAAGAAGATGGTCGTCCCCCAGGCCCTCCGTGTTCTCCGTCTCCAGCCCGGCCGAAAGTACTGCACCGTTGGCCGTCTCAGCCACGAGGTTGGCTGGAAGTACCAGGATGTTGTTGCCAGGTTAGTAGACACTTTTCGCCCCTTTGTTTCCTGAGATTGTGGAAGGAGGTGGAAGTCGGAGAGGATGGATGGATAGTGGTGTTGGAATGGAATTCTTCCCTGCGCTGGTGGACTACGTATTGTGGAAGAGTTGTATCACTGACGAATGGTAATCTCTACACTACAGGCTCGAGGACCGACGAAAGGCCAAGGCGGCGGCCTACTACGAGCGGAAGAAGGTTGCCCAAAGGCAGCTCTCGGAGGCGAAGAAGGGTGCCAAGGTGGACGCCAAGACGGTGAAGGCTCTCGAGTCGTTCGGCTACTAAAAAAAGAAAAAAAGGAAAAAAAGGGAATATTCCAATGCTTTTTTTTCTCTTTTTGTGTGTAACGGCCTTTTTTTTTTTTTACTACCCCCCTCGAAAAGAAAAAGGTCTTCACACTTGTTTTTTTTTTTGAACCCCCGTTCTCCTCTTTCGGTTTTCATTAGATTGGCGTGGCAGGTTTAAGGGATTGTCTTCATTTCTTTGCAGATGGCAACAAAAAAAGGATGGTGGTTCTGGAGAGGAGGAAACGAATATTTTTTTTGTTACCCATGTTCCCAAACCCCCCCATCCCGGCCCGGGAGCGGTCCCGGACGCGATCGCAAAAAATATAGGTCGAAGAGGCTCTCAATGAAAGAAAGCAGGTGCATGATGACGCAAGAATACACAACATAACAGCAGCAACAAAAAAAAACAAACACATACCCATGAAATGAAGACGAGTCAAAAGATGACCGGACGTGTATAGTCGGGAATGTCGTGGTCTTTTTTTTTCTGTTTTTTCTGTTTCTTTGCTCTTGAACAGCAAAAAAATGTGACGCCATTCGGGAGTTTCCCGGTGGCGAGAGTTGTAAAACTGAGAGGATATTTTTTGTGTCAAGTACTTCGCGACTGTTGCGCACTTTCTGTTCCGGCCGTAGATTCGTGCTCTCCAGCCTCGGGTTCGGATCGGAAGACGCTTCCATACTTGTAGGAGTACTTCGTAATTCGCGGACTCAGACTGTCCAGATGGATGCACATGTCAATAGTTCGTGAATATCGAATCGGGAAAAGGGCAACGTGACGGAAGCTACCCCAGATCTTTGATCTTAGTCCCCCCACGAAGTTAAAGTGGTTTTCTCCAAGTCGTCAATTGCAGACCTCATCAAAAGACCCCAATGGAATAACCTATCCACCCTCCCTCGCCCACTAAAATCAAAGCGTCCTGAACACGATGCCTCCCCAAACATACCCGCCCCGGAAACTTACCGCCCTACCCATCACACCAGAGACGCTCTCCGCCGAAATTAAGTCCACGAACATACTCCGGACACGTCTGGACGAGCTCTCCGGAAGCATAGAGAGTGGGCTGGCAGACGAAGCGAAGGAGGAGCTCCGGAGGTATGAGGTTTGGATTCGGGATGTTGGCAATGGTGGTTCGGTGAATACGGAATCTGGGGAGACGACGAGCTGCGAGGATGAGGAACGGTCCAGCTTGGTGAACGAGGTGAGCATTCATGATTCTTGGGTGAATGAAGCGAAAAAAGGAAAAAAAGAATGGAGGGAATTCGTTTAACACGCCCAGACGAAGTCCACTCGTGAGGTTCTCAACATCGTAAGAAACATTCACCAACGAACATCTTCAAAAGTCCAAAGTTTCAATTGACGAAGAGAAAACATTCATAGATTGACGAGATAAAATTCCGAAGAAAATACATCACCAACCAACTAAAGCTCCTCAATCTCCAGAAATCCCAAGAGTACGTCCATCCCATCCCATCCCTCCCCCCCTTCCCAGACACGCCCTAGTTCTCCTTCTCCCTTCCTCGTTCTCTTTTCCAGTGACTCTTTGGGAGGAGGCTAAATCATTTGTTTTCTTACCTCTTCTTACCTTTTCCTTTTTTTTTTATATAACCGCAGGAAATCCAGGGCCTCCGAGTCCCGCATCTCCAAACTGCAGAAATACAACGAGATCAAGGACATCGCGCAGGAGCTCATGGGCCTGGTCGCCGACAACCGCAACATCACCGTCAAGACGCTCTACGAAAGTGGCGAGTTTGGCGTCGACGCCGACGATTGAAAGGGTCGGACGCACCGGAGTCCTGCTGGTGTTATGTTTCGATGTTGATGTTTTATGAAAATTCCCTTTGACAATGTCTTGTTTTGTTCTTCGATGAGCTCCATCATCCTCTACGTCATTTATCTTGCCTGGAAGTCATGTCCACTCTTCAATTTTCCGTAGAGAAATGCCCTTGAGTCTTGCATTCGCCTACGAGTTCAGGAAGGAGACAAAGAGCACGAGCTATACGAAGTGCTTCTTTACACAACAGCCTGGGATCACAGCTCGCTCACCTCCCAAGGGCATAGAATCATCCAGTCATGTACCAATCCCTCACAGTGCCGTCCTTGAACAAAAAAGAAAGAGAAAATAAAAATGAAAATAAAAACAATGGTATTAATTTGAATGTCGTCCGTTTCCAACCCGGACTCCCAAGAAAGCAAACTTTTCTAACGCCGTATTCTCTTCTATCATTACCAGCGAATGGTACGGTTAGCCCAATACGCATGCCCCTCGTCCTCCCACGTCCCCTCCGGCCAAGCCTTCCAGAAAACATCATCCGTAGCTTCCGGCAGAAGACCCGCATCTGTATCCCGGATCATGTGGCGTAGATTGCTTTGGTTCCTTTTCCGCTGCGGCACCTTATGCCTATCTTCGAACAGCTGATAGAGACGGACCCGCTCTTCCTCCAGATAGTCGGAAATCTTCACTCTCATATCGGCTATTTTCCGTGCGTGCAGCTGAAGCTCGAGAAGGTCTTCGGCTTTGACTCGGGAGTTATTGTCAGGTGTTAGGCGGCAGATTCGCGATGGTATTGCATCGTCGCTATTTTCTCCGTCGACAACACCTGGCGTGATCTCACTACCTTGGAGGCCCGAGTCGTCCCTCGTTTCGGAGAGGCGCTCTCCATTCTTCTCGGTTTGGTGGTGGGCAGGGACGCCATATCCTTCAGCGGGGAGTCCATCGAGATAACGGAGCAACTCGACGTAATCTCTCGCCGAAGGGAGCAAACTCGTTTCCTCGCCGGGTTCGGGTTCCGGAAGCGGCAGTATCGTTGCGTAACGAAATAACTCCGCTGGGGTCATGTCGGCTAGGAGGGAGCGGCGAGTACGGTCGAGCTCGGCCTCGTAGGTTTGAAGGGTCCCGATGGCGGCTCGGCGGTGGTAGGACATGTCTCGAGTTTTGGAATAAGGTGATGAACGAAGAGTGTTATATTCTATTGCGTCGTATAGCCCGGATATAAATTAGTAATTAAGATGTCGAGGCATCAAGGGAGCATCCCGACAAGGAGAGGCGGTGCTGTATTTAGCAATGCTGAACAACGCAATAATGTTGTGGTTCTCTATCTCTACTATCCAAGAGACTTGAAGGGCGTCATTGAGCTCAAGCCGAGGGCTAAGCTTTGTGAGTAAGGAGGAGGGATTAGTTCTAGGTCACAGGCTGTTCGTCGTGCGGGTGACTCCGATGATGAGGTCCACGATGACTAGACTGAATTCGAGCCGGAGACTCGGCAGCCACCATTGGCTTGGGATGCCAGTGGTGACTCTTTTGGTGACTCTTTGAAACAATCGATATTGTCCAGAGAGAATAAACAATCGGCTTGGTTTGGACTGAATGCAGGCCGGGTAGATTCAGCGGTCCAGAGACTCGTGGGGGAGATCCTTGGTAGAGAGTGAATCTGTTTCTCTCCTTTCTCGAGTAAGGGTGTACTTCAGTCCACTGGAGGACCTGACCTAAGAAATGAATTAGTTTTAAAGAATAGAATTAAAAACAAAGAGTTTGAAGATATGGGTGAAGAAGGTGAGGAAGGTGAGGAATCCGATATACCGCAGGGACTTTCAAGTCTGGGGAGTTTGGGACGTCGAGTGTAAGGAGGACATGAAGTATTCCAGCACCCAGCACCAGAGTATAAAGTATTGGAGTCGTGGACAAGGTACTCCTGGGGTAAAAAAGTCTCTGCTTCCACGAACGGAAACCCTAAAGTGAATCATCGTGGGCATGAGCTAGTGAGTTCGTGCTTTCTTATCCAGGAAGTTACGACTTTGACAGCTCCTTTAGAGGGTTTGCTGAGCTATTAGGCCATGCCATTACACTGGAAGCCATTGGGTTTGTGAGCCACAGACTTCCTTCTAGAGCTTTCCATATAAAAGTGTCAAGAAGGAAGGAAGAGAGAGTCTGAGCTGTAGCAAGAGGCGATCCTTTGACTTGAGTTGGAAGGGAAGGATCGACCTGTGGATGGGTGAAGATGTGGAGAAGGTGGAAGGAACAAGTGAACTGGTACGAGAAGGCCAGTTTCCCTACCATTTTCAAGAAACACAGACTCCAAGTCTCACAACCAAGGAGAATTATGATATTACATTTCACTTTTAGATTTGTACGTCACTGGGTCTGTTGTTTCCCCAATACTAGGACTTCACTTGGCCTGTTTTGTTTGCCTCCAAACACAACAGCACTGAGCCGTTTGTCTATCTACGTGGAAAGTCCAGGTTGTTGTATCATAGCATACTTTGTCGAAAGGGTGAGAGGGCGATGGAGCTTGTGTGCCTCCGAATTCCTCCTCATTTGCTGATCTAAAAAAGGCAACACGAGCCTCTCAATAAAGTGGTATCCGCAAAACACCATCTAAGAAACCCCATCGTCCCTATCCCGAGCCTGTCCACACGTTAATCCAGCCAAGCTTAAAAGAAATATATATATATATATATACAACCCAATGCCCGGAAACCAAACCATCAAAGTATGAAAAAAGACAAAACAAAGAATTAACCATAAAAAAGACCCTTAATCTCACATAGCTGTTTCACAGCTCCCTCTTCATAAACATTTCCATAAGCACCCTCCCCTTCTCATCCGCCGCCTTCCTCTCCCTCTCCCGCTCCTTCTCCGACCCTCCCTTATCGCTCGCAACTCGACACACTGCCGGCGCGAACACCGCCGCAAACCGCTTTTGCCTCGTCTGAAGCTTCGCCGACGACGCGGGGCCGCTGGACGGAACTTGAGCTTTGGGATTTGCTCGTGGCGGGGAGCCGGTCTGGTTCGCGTTGGCGGCGGGAGAAGAAGAAGTGTTATTGTTGGATGATGAGGTAGGGGTGGCTCCGGGAGGGTTTGCGCTGCGGACTACCCTGCGTAGGGATAAGGTGCGTAGCCTAGAAGGGGATGATTCTTCTACCTTGGGGGCTGGTTTGGGGGATAGCTCTGCCGCTACGCGGGCGAGGGTGGTGGTTAAGAAGACGAAGGAGATGTTGTGGTTCGGCGAAGAGGAAAGGACGTCTAGGATCGAAGTTTTCGTATCTTCTATATCCGGGCCCGCGGAGGACGTGAGGAGATGTAGAGGCAGACGTGGCCAGAGGGAGGAGGGGATGATGCCGTCGGTGAGGGAGGTAAGGAAGAGGAGGAGGCATTCAGAGAGGATTTCAAGATTTTGAAAGGCAGGGAGGCAGACGGGTATGGAAGGGATGAGGGCCGCATCTGTGTCTATCGCCGTGATGAGGGAGGCTTTGGCGGTGCTGCGGGCGTCGTCCCCGTCTTTGAGTGTCCAGGACGACTTTTCAAACGGCCAGCCGGGGTCGTCGCGTGGGATGGCGCAGTCGTCGAGCATGTTCTCGTCCGCGAGGGCGCGTTCGAGAAGGTTCTCCAGAGCCTCGGTGAGCTTGAAGAGCTCCTTTGGCGCCGCGCACTTCACGTCGCGGTCGTAGGGGATGGCGCCCGTGATTTTGGGCTGCGACCCGGAAATGAAGGCCCGAATGCCGCCGTCGGGAACGCGGATTAGCTCGTCGACGGAGCGGCCAAATGCCGTTGGGAGCCATTGCGCGTGGATGGGGATGAAATAGTCGCGGCCGCCGGCTACCCGTAGGACGAGGACGTCTTCCAGAGAGATGCGGTCGTAGTTGAGGGATTGGGCGAGCGTGACGTCGTCGACCAGAGCTTGCAGAAGGACTGTTGCCGTCTCGCCTGGCTCGAGAGTTACGTCCTTGCCAAGGTCTAGTGGATCGCCTCCTGCTTCTCCGACCTCTGTGGATAGAAACCGGAAGGTTAGCCACTTTGGCGGAGGGGTGGAAGACGAAATAGCGTCCCCTTCCTCTATTGATGGCTTATCTACAAAGGAAAAGGTCGCGGGAACGCCCCCGGTGTTTGCGACGGTCAAGGTGCAAGTCTGCTTCGCTAAGAAGGAGACGTCGCCAAACTCAACGGCATCCCCGTTCGAGCCGGGCTCGTGGCCCGACTTGGAGGTGGAGTTGTGGTGACGATCCACCAAGATTGTAACGTTAGGTCGCCCTTCGTTCTCCGCTCTGTCAAGCTCACGGGCGACCTCGGCATGAACCTTGGCCTTGAGCTCGGGGACGACTGCGTCGTAGTCGAGAGTGAATATGGAGACAACGGGTTTGTGGTCCGAAGACGTGATTCTCTGATGCGAGGTGTACAAGTCCATGTGGATACGATCCGTAAAGCCCGCCTTGGTCACCACTTCTTCCCCGGCTTGAGCCTCATCCTCTCCCTCATCGTATTCGTCGTAATCAAATTCCAAGGTGGATGATTGGGCGTTCTGGCCGTCGGACTCTGGATCATAGGAAAACAAAACGTCGTCGTCTTCGGCAGCTTCGTCGATACCACGGGCCTTGAGCTCCTCGTCTCGTTTCCTGGCTTCTTCCCTGTCCCTTTCTCTTTGCTGATGCACCTCCAGATCTGTCCTAGTGCGGTACAGGATGCGATCACACCAACTAGGCGCACGCTGCTTTTCACTGGAGTCAAAGAGGCAGACAGTGCCCACATCGTATTTGTAGGTGGGTAAAAAGGAGATGTCAGCTTCTCGCCACCCATCATAAAGGATCTTTTTCTCCTTCATCAGGCGAAGAAGCTGATCGTGGGGTAACAAGGAGTCTAGTGTAGCCTGGAGGGATGCTGGGTCGTCATGAGGATCAGGCACAAAATCGTCAGGATCTGGAAAGGATGTATCTGTGGTGGTTCCAGAGAATGAGCTATTGGGTGATGGGCTAACACTTCGGTCTGTAATAACCTCGTCTTCGGCGTCGCTTTCTGACTTCATTACAATTACCCCCTCCTCGAGCTCGGCACTCTTTGCTTTCTTCGATAAGTCGTACTCGCCGTGGGTATGTAACCATAATAAATGGCGAATATCATCACCCGGTAGCCCGTCGACGCGGAAGTTTAGGTCACCGAACCAAAACGCAAAGTCCTCGTCTCCAATCTTTTCCGGCTCGTCCTCTACAACACCAGCGTTATTCACAGGGTCGAAGCGAGACCGGGAGAGAATCTGCCCCACATCCCAGCAGCGCCTATCGAGGTAGGTCTGCTCGGCGCCGCTGGCGAGGTGTGAATTCACAAAGACGAGCCGAGTAGTCTCGCCCAGGACTAAGCGGGACGATATGGCGCCCTTGTTTCCCATGTAGCCGAGCAGACCGGTGCCCACCTGGATGGTGCTGACGTCGCTGATTGTTGTGATGACTTCGGGGGAGGCGTAGATGAGGAGGAGTAGACCGGACATTTGTTCGGCCACGACGAGTTGGTAGCCTTCTGGCATGGCAGCTTCGAGCGCGAGCCGCCATTTGTCCACGGGGTTGATATCGGAGTATACACGGTTATACGCCTCCTTTGCGAGGCCAAGATCGACAATCTCCTGAAGGCCCAAGACATACAGGCCGATCTTGTCGCCTCCGACGAGTCTCACATCAACTCCCTCGTCGGCGGGAGGCTCTGATAACGTCGCGGTCAATGTGGTGGTGGAGTCTTTAGAGGCAAGGGCGGACGAGAGGGCGGGATCGACACCCTTCCCGTCGATGAACCATGTTGCGAGGTCCTTGTCTGTGCCTGGGCAGGCCGCAACATTCCAGGTACCAATCTTGATGCGTATTCGGTGGGGTCGGACGTACTCGGAGCGGCGGTTGTAGACGGCTCGGGCGAGGGAATGGGGAGTGCTGGTATGGGCGTTTTCGGCGGGATCGGAGAGGTGGGAGGAGCGGACAGATGGCGTTGGGCCAGCCTCGGACGACATGGTTCAGGTGGGAGTACGGAAGGAGGATCGAAAGAGATTCTTGAAAACTAGCGTCGTAACAGGAATTGCCAACGTCGGCTTTCACGTCGGGAGGGAGCTGCAGACGGAACTACACGACTAGCTAGGGTCGAGAGTCCAGGCACGCATATTGGTGATTCGCGTCGCGCGGGTTCGAGATCGATGACGTAGGACGTGACAGTAGTTCTTGAAGTGGGAGGAGGTAGGGCTGGGACAGGGACAGGGACAGAGATGGTGAGTAGAGATCTCGTCGATGTGGGAAAATACAACCGGGAGTAAGAGCGTGAGTTCTGTATGAATTGAGTGATGAGTAATAATCTTACACACAATGTGAACCTGATGCAGTGTGCGTACGAAGTAGTGTACATCAATTGTATCGTGGGCCGCGCCGGCTTCGAAGGAAAGACAAGTTGGAGTGGGTTTGTTGGCGTTTCATGCATCTCTGAGCCTGTTCCACAGTTGCATGCACTGTTGAGCCACTACGAAGTACAATTTGATGTAACAATTTTGGAGGGGCACGCTCAGTTTGTGATCAATTGATGACTAAATTATCCCACTCTGCCGGATCTCGGAAGGTGCAAGTGTCGGGAGCAACATTGTAAAGTCGATCTTTGGAGGCTGGATTAAATGACGAATCCAAACTCTGTTCAACAGTTCATCCATTCCAAAGAGTAGCGTAGACGAGTGGCAGAAAGGGCTCCAAGCTCTTGCTAAATTTGCGAGCAGTTACGAAGTGGTTCGTAGTTCGTATTAGCAATCATCCCCGAGCACCGCTGTCAGTCGCCGATGTAAAGTTGGCTGGAGCAAGACGATGAGGACGCTCACTTGTACTTGTCACGGATTTCTCGATCCGCGACAGCACGTCCGTTGTAGAGGAGTGTACTTGCATCCAGGACTGAAGCTTGCAGAGAACATTCCCCGAAAACAGTCAGGACTCCATCCATTCATTGCCCATCCAACACTACGACTAGTTTGGCGATGTAATCCGATCTCCTGTTTCGTACTTTAGGTGCATATCCCTTGGCAGATCTACTAGTAGTGAGTACTAGTGTACAGCCGGACGGAAGCACTGGGCTGCGTTGGAATGGAGCCTGCCCTTTGCTAGGGCGATGCGTGATGAACTTTGATCGACGTCCCGAAGACCCTGATGATATAATATGATATCACTGCAAACATCGCCCTTGCAGGACCAGGGGCACTGGACCCCACGTGACCAGGAGGTGGCTGGTGCCGAAATTAGAGTGTGTATGGCGCTGGAAAATTGGAAGATTACAGTGTATTAATAGCGGACGGCATTCGCTATCGGCGACCAATTCCAATTCACCTCTATTACCGATCGACCTTGGCACTAAAAGATTTGAAATAAGTCCGCCGTGCTTATATATCTCCGAGGAACCCATCTAGCGCTGGAGCCTGAAAGCGGCTGGCCAGGCCAATCGATCCCGCAAGTCAACGGCAAAAAAGAAAAAAAGGAAAAAAAAAGAAGCTGCAATTCGCCTTCCCCAGTCGTCATAGGACCTAGCACGTCAACGCGACCCCTCCTTTATCGTTGTATAATACCTCGCTATCTTTTTCTCTTTTGTTTCACTTGCCTTTTTTTCCCCCTCCTCTTTCCCTTCCGCACACATGTCTTCTATTTTCAGTCGTTTGTTTTCTTGGAGCACCAGACCACCCGTAAACATGGAGCAAGCAACTGCCAAGGCCCAACAGCTCATCGACCAGGGCAACGTCGGTATGTTCAGAGCGTTATGCCTTTATCTGGGGACCCCACCATCTGCAGGAACCGCCAGTCATTGATATTGTGATCTGCTGTCGCCCTGTGGCCGGAGGGTCCATACCGAGTGGACGAGACGCACTGCTTAACTTTTGGTCTCGCCATGGTGAACTTGAACTGACGAATGTCTTGTCCGTTTTAGTGGTCTTTTCCAAGTCGTACTGCCCTTACTGCAAGGCGACGAAGAGGACTCTTGAGCAGCTAGGCGCGGACTTTACCGTCCACGAACTTGACAAGCTGCGTAAGTTCCACCGGATCCAGTTTTCATGCAGGCATGACATTTTACTCCAATACCTGAGAAATCCTGCCCATTATCATTCCTTGCGCCGCCTCGCGCTTTCACCTGTACCCGTTAACCTTGGGGCTAACCCTTGAACAGCCGACGGTTCCGCCATCCAAGATGCGCTCGAGACCCTCACCAGCCAGCGGACTGTCCCCAACACCTTTATCAACAAGAAGCATATCGGTGGCAACTCGGACCTCCAAGATCTCGTTAAGCGCGGCGAGCTGGAGAAGCTCCTCCGCGATGCCAACGCCGTGAAGCTCTGAAACGCCGAGGTGTCTCTTTTTTTTTCTTTGGAACCTGAACGTTAGAATATTGTTTATTACGAATACCTTTAGCGACGCGCAACGGAATCGCTCTTTTTTATTATTATTTTCAATGGGAGAGCTTACGATGGTGTTTCATTAAGACTTTGTGTCGGGAATGTCATGTTTAACAACCGACGGGAAGACATCGAACTCCCCTCGAAAAAGAAACAACCAAGGGTTTATAGTACACGGACTCCCAGCATAGACGTAATACAGAATCCTTTGACGAAAGCCACCCGAGCCTCCTTTTTGACCGCCCTTTTTCTTTCTTCTTCTTTTTTCATCATAGCCTTTACACAACCTGAGCGGCAACGGTGCCAACAGGCCTCTCAACAAACTCCATGACGCCATCAATAATGCTGTGCCTCGCCGGCTCAGATGCAACCTTCTTGCCAGCGAGGTAGTTCAGCCACAGCAGCCTCGACACCCTCTCATCATCCACCCTACCGAGCTCAACCCTTCCAGCCGACCCCTTATCATCGTAGACGACAATCAGCCTGCCCTCCGCATCACGGCAGAGCAGAAGCTCACGGTTCTTGGGCACCTTGCCGCGGTTGAGGAGCTGCTTGAACGACCTCATGGCCTGGCCGAACGCCTCGTCGCTGTACGCCGGGTTCCCCTGCGACCGCGCCGTGATGGCCCTTATAAATCCGTCCCTGAGATGGGGGAAATCCGTATCCCGCACGGGCGCGATGCGGAACGCCGTGCGGACGCCGGATTCGCGGAGCGCCGTATCCCACGTCTCCTCGCCTTCCTCGGGGCTCAGCAGCGCGGCGCGGAGTTGGTCCCTTTCGCCGGCCACGAGCGTCGTGGCTAGGTTGTTAACCTTTTTGACGAGGTGGTTTTGGAGGGCGGCGATGTCGGCGGTCGCTACGTAGAAGCCGACGACGTAGACCTGAATATTTAGAAAAGTGACGGTACGGAGCCCCAGCCCGACGAGGGTATACTCGGTGCCGATGTCGTCGCGCACCGTCGCGGGGAGCTGCTGCGTCTTAGCGCCATCTTCCGAGGCGATCTTGGACAGGTCTATCGTCCTCGGGAACGTCGGCACTGTAGAGTTGCCCGTGGGCACAATCTCGTTGCCCTCGGCGTCGTGCACGACGACCTTGCGTTTGGTTCCGCCGTCGACCGTGAAGGTTTCCGTGGGGACGTTGGAGTCGAGCTGCGTTTTCTTGTTCTTATCGGCGCTTTGCTTGGCGAGGGCCTCCTTTAGCTTGAGGGACGTGTAGACGATTCCGACGATGCCTGCTAGCGCGCCGGCGGCGAGGAAGGCCATGCGGTCCCGTTCGTAGTTCTGGCGCTTGTCGGATAGCCGCCTGATGTTGAGGTTCTCGGTGGCGCGGTGGGAGAGCGTGTTGCGGGTGAGGAAGTTCCGGCGGAGGGCTGGTCTCGCTACCGGGGATGCCGGGATGCCTCGGGCGAGTGGGCGGAGGAGGGTCCGGGTAGACATTGTGATGATTTCTTTTTGAGGGGGGTATCTATGAAGTTGAAGGGTAGAGGGAAGTCAGGAAAGAATAGCTGTCGGTGTTCCTTAGGATGGATCCGGGACCATGGGAGCTGATTCTGGTCAGCTTGAAGCTATTCCGTCTGGTTGCTCAGAAAAGCTTCCTGCGCGTGGTCTGCTTCAATTGGCTCCAATTGGTTCCCAAGCAGAGGTTCTCAGCTCACGAAAAAGTATTCATGCCATTAATTGAAGCTGAGACTATGATTAATTGGCCTGCTTGTGGCATCGGCCAAAGGTTAGAATGGCCTGATGTTCAAACGACGAGGTTGAAGATGTTTTCAACGACGTCAGACTTGGTGCTCATCTTCATTGAATTAATAATAACAGCAGCCATTTGGCCCGCCGCATTTCATTTTGGTTTGTAGCAGATGAGTTGGCGGGTCACGTGGATCGTGCCCCACAACCTCAGTGCAACACTAACAGTTGTACAGTGTGTTCGCACCTAAACACTTTCAATTACCCAGCGCAGTTTCCAAGGCCCAATTTGAATTTAGTTTGAAGCTTTGAAGCTTCACAATGTTTCAAAAGGCTGGCGATGTCTTCCTTGCCCAATTCGAACGAAATATTGGTTCCAGGACAGGATAATTATATTTTTAGAAACAATCCTAATCGCAATCTCTTTTTCTTTGCCATCCCTTGTCCCGCTTTCAAGGTGGCGTTCCGGTTCCCGCCTGGTGACAAGAGACCAAAGCTTGGAGCATCTCCCAGCGACCAACCCCGCTGCACCGCACATGTGCATTCAATCAACTGGAGAGGGGTGTGACGCCATTTGCCGAACCTGGCGGAGTGTGGCATTCCCTCATTCTGAGTGGCCGACAGCCCTATTCCTAAGCGCCAGCCCAGCGCCATCCAACGCCATCACATCGGTTCTGCGAAGTAGTACCGTAATGCTACGCTCCTGAGGTGACTCAGAGAGGATCACAATTTTAGGATTTGGCTCCGGGGTAATCTTGACGAAAAGAAGAAGAAGAAGAAGAAGGAAAATATCTCAGCTATTTTTGTCATCAGCGAGGGGTTTTGACTGGGTCAAGATATCAAAGAGGGGTAGGTACATTTGAGGGTAATATGTAAAGTTCGGCTGAGACGTTAGCCACGTGCTCGTATGTGGTATAAGTCAAGCCTCATTTCTTGAGCCAGAGGCTGTCACCAGCATACGTGGACGGACATGTGCTCGTGAAGCATGGCGCGTCTGTGTCATTTCGAGACTCTGTCTGCGAAACTCGGGGTGGCCTCGTCACCCGATTGCGCTTTTGCGCTCAAGTACGAAGTACAACATGTCCCTCTGGGGCCTGAACTCGCGGGGTAGTTCTGGGTCTACAAGTAGTCTAAATGCCATATTACATGCAGAGCTTACAGATAGCTACGCGCGCTCATTGTACTTGGTATTTGTGATTGTATTTACAAGTGATGAGCAAGCCTACTTGTCTTGTCCAGGGACACCTCGAAGAGGATGAGATCACGGCATTTTAAATCCGGGGATTACAATTGCAGTCTCATTCTTTACCATTATTAATGACTCCGTCCGAGACAGGGACTTGAATTAAATTCCCGAGTTAGAGCCTCCAAAGCGTCTAAAAACGAGGTGAGCCAAGACTTGTACTATTTTTCGTCGGACGGGGTAGCTCCTTCCCTGACATGCTCATGCTTTGATGCAGGTGCCCAGGAAGGAGTCAAAGAGTCAATAATAACCCAAGAAAGAGAAGGAGCTGATGTACCTCTTCAGTGCCATGTACCGCATACTTTGGTCTGCCCGGAATTTACCCCTTACTTAAGGTACCCCATACCCCCCAGATCTCCCTTCCTGCCCTTCCAGGTTGTCTCCCTCTTCCTCAACTTGACTGGTTTTTTTTTCTGATATTCCGACGTGGAATCCAAACCAAGAGACTCGAAATTTCAACTCTGACTTTCCCCTTCTGAGAAGGACGAGTCCTGCCTCTTGCCTCTTGTCGCTCCTCTCAAAGCATTTCAGAGAAACACGCAGACACAATCTCGCAAGGTACGCATTAGACGGCACCAGTCTCCCAAACCAGCTCCTCATTGCCCAGTTCCTCATTACCCCAGCTCAAGGAGTGGCCAACCTTTAATTTTTTATTTTCTTTCAACCCATTCTCCACGACTCCTCCTGCACACGCTCTCCATTTCCAAATACCTGTCTTCCCAGCCTCGAGCTCCCCAACACAACTCTTTCTGCGAAGCTGACCGACCCTTCCAGACGCAAGAACGAAGCGAAACATTACGGCCTAGATCTCACAACCGAGTTCATCTCAAGCAGTATCCCTCGTCCTCAACCTAGACGCAGAGCCAAGGGACTCAAGGCGAAGCATCAAGTTCGTCGCATTCTGCTACGTCTCACATCTCGAGCGTCGTCCCGCCGTGGCCCTTGAGCACGGTCATTCCAATCTCCGCCCCACCTCACGGGTCCGTGCTAAACGATACGACGCACTGTTCCACATTGCCAGGATTTTGCTGCAATTGTCGTAAGTCTGTGGTCTTCCTCTCTCTCGTTGCTCCCACTGTGCCCCCCCTTGCCTTGGCGTTGCCTCGCATTTGGTCAATGTTGTCTGTGGTTCTACTTTGGGTTCCAGCTTGTGCCGAACTACCAACTCTGTATACACTTACTTGCCCACCAACGTCGAACAGATCCTCCGTACCTCGCAGCCTGCTTTCCGTTCCAGTTCATTTTTCCTTACGATAATACCATTGCACGCACTCTCTGGGAGCTCCCAGGCCTGGCTTGCTTCCTGCGACACTACTAACCTCATTGATAAAGAGTCCGGCCGGCAAAACTTCGAGCCCTCACCTCCCCTGTCCTCTCTGCCCAACCCACAGGGCTGACCCTCCCCGCCCCCTTCTGGTCGACTTAAGGCGACACGACGACATCGCAACACCACCACCCACCCTCGACGTCCGCGTCTACGAGCCCGTCTCCATGTCAAATATCTCTTCATCATGAGACCTGTTGCCCCTTCCCTCGACGTCATGGCCGCTACTGCGAATGCCAACGCCGATTCCACCGACCAGGCCTCCCGCTCGTCATCTACCATATCGTCGCCGCTCGGTCCCGATAATGAGGAATCCGACTTCTTCATGAACAATGATGACTCGGAAACCTCTCTAACGGTGCCTAATATCCAGGCGATGAAGGTCCGCGACAGCTCTCCCGAGGAGGATGCCATCCAAGCCCCCATCCACCGCCTGCCAAATGAGATCCTCATCAGCATCTTTGCAAAGCTTGAGAAGCCCGGGGAGATTCTCCAGTGCATGCTGACCTGCAAGAGGTGGGCCCGAAATACCGTCGATCTTCTCTGGCACCGTCCACTGTGCACCTCATGGGAGAAGTTTGAGATTATCTGCCGCGCCATGCCGAACGAGAAATATCGGAATCCCTACTTTGCCTACCATACCTTTATCAAGCGCCTGAATCTTGCGGCCCTAGCCGATACCTTAAACGACGGAAGCGTCATGCCCCTGGGTATCTGCAACCGAGTCGAGCGACTGACGCTAACCAACTGCGAGGGACTCCACGACACGGGTGTCATGGCCCTCGTCGAGAACAACACCTCGCTCCACGCCCTTGATATCTCGGGTCTGGCGCAGATCACCGAGCAGACCATTCTAGCTGTCGCCGCTCATTGCAAACGTCTCCAGGGCTTGAACATTTCCGGCTGTCATAAGGTGTCTAATGAGAGCATGATTGAACTTGCGAAGAACTGCCGTTACATTAAGCGGGTATGTCTCTCTCTCTCTCTTCTCTCTCTCTCTCTCCCCTCTCTCTCTCTCTCCTCTCTCTCCTCTCTCTCCTCTCTCTCTCTCTCCCCCCTTCTTTATCCCTTTCCCGATATGAGCCTGAACCGCTCCCCTGCCGTAACGCTCCGATGAACTGACCCCTAGACTTTCAGCTTAAACTGAATGGATGCCACCAGCTCCGCGACGACGCGATCCAGGCATTTGCCGACCACTGCCCGAACATTCTCGAGATTGACCTCCACGAGTGCCTTAACATCACCAATGAGCCCATCACCGCGCTCTTCCTCCAGGGACGAGCACTCCGAGAACTCCGCCTCGCCAATTGCGAGCTCATCAATGACAACGCGTTCCTCTCCCTCCCTACCGACAGGAAGTACGAGAACCTACGTATCCTTGACCTCACGGCGTGCTCGCGCATCACCGACGCCGCCGTGCAGAAGATTATCGAAGTCGCTCCACGACTGCGCAACGTAGTGCTCGCCAAGTGCCGCAATATCACAGACGCAGCCGTATACGCCATTTCCGGGCTCGGCAAGAATCTCCACTACATCCATCTCGGGCATTGTGGGCAGATCACCGATGAGGCCGTGAAACGCCTAGTCCAGAGCTGCAATAGGATCCGGTATATCGACCTAGGATGCTGCACGAACCTCACGGACGACTCTGTTATGCGCCTCGCCTCCCTACCCAAGCTGAAGCGGATCGGGCTGGTGAAGTGTAATCAAATCACCGACGAGTCCGTCATTGCGCTGGCGCGGCGCCACCACTCGCGCCGGCGCGATCCACACGGCAACATTATCGGGAGCGAGTACTACGTGTCCAGTCTAGAGCGCGTTCACCTTAGTTACTGCTTGAATCTGACTCTAAAGGTGGGTGTTTTGGGTGTTTTCTTTCTCTCCGCTCGGATATATATATTTTGGTAGCAGAATTTTACTGACTTTTGGTGTTGGTGCTGCAGAGTATCATCCAACTCCTAAACGCATGTCCTCGCTTGACGCACCTGAGCCTGACAGGTGTCCAAGCCTTCCTCAGGGACGAGTTCCAGCAGTTCGGGCGTGAAGCACCGCGGGAGTTTACTGAACACCAGCGGCAAGTGTTTTGCGTGTTTTCCGGGAACTGCGTGAACCAACTCCGGGACTATCTCAACTCGGCAAGCGAATACAAGAATCTCCGAGAATCGTCAAGGTACCGCGCTATCCAACAGGCAGCAGGGACGGCGCAGTGGCTACCGCTGATGGGGCCAGATGTGGCCGAGGAGCAGGATGCCGAGGGCCCTAACATGTTCGACGGCAGCGAGGTGGAAGCTAATGGAGTGCTGCCTCCCCCGCCTCCGCCGCCGCCACCGGTGCCGGCATCATTACCTGGGCCTCCTGGACAGGCGATATCTGTTTTCGCGACACAAGCCCCGAGCCCCGAAGGCACGCCCGAATCCGGACTGTAACCTCGGGTTATTTCTTTATCTCCTCTCTTTGTTTTTCTTTTTCCTTTACACATAAGATTGGTAGAAAAATGATTCCCACTTCATAGCGCCGGGAAAGAAGTCTCTGGCAGAGATCGGTCGGCACAGGTTGCGAAGTTTGCATTAGCAGGATCACACACACACACACATACGCACAACACATGAGGTATAGAGCGCATGATTAAGAGGGAACGCGGGCACTAAGGGCATGGAATCTGATTTTTCTCCCTTTTTTTTTTGGACTTTGATATTTTCATCAATGATTATACGACACGCGGCATACTGAACTGTATTCGGTACAGCCTCTCGGGCTTGAGAGGTAAGGGAAGGATATATTCTGGGAAGGACATGAGTGGAAGGAGGGCGGGGCGGTGGAGAGGTTGTAGTTTATATGGGCTGCGTTTGCATTACAGGCAATTATTCCCATTGTACTCTTCTATTCTTTCTTCTCGTTGACTCCAATACATATATTTAAAGTTATTATTTTTTTTTTTCATCTCTTTTGGCCTCTTGTTTTCGTGTACCTGGAAGGACTTGGATCCGGAGTCGAGTGATGTTTTTGATCTGTGGAGTCTCAGAGAGTCTGTGAGCATACGCGTTCAATGTGGGGATGGCCAGTGACAAGCTTTGACAGCTTCCACAAAGTTTGAGCCCCGATCCACAGTTTCTATCCGCTGTCCACAGTCTCCTGTATCCGTTTATCCAGGCATCATGAATGCGCGAAGGACGAAGAGGGTCGAGAGGATATGCGTATTTCTGGGATGAAACAGGGACACGTAAACGATGAACACAGGGTGGATAGCATGTGTCCTTTTTTTTTCTCGCCTCTTCATCTATTTTTAACAAACTTTGGCGGATCAACCTCGTCTGGTCAAATCACCCATGGCGAAGGGGGGGAGTCTCAAACGTGGAGGCTTCACG
>JUDQ01000217.1:0-47292 GCA_000812075.1 Scedosporium aurantiacum
ACCGCCCAAGGCCCCTCCCACCTTCCCATTGTCCCCACCCTCTCTCGCCATCTCCAACATCGACGACCGCATCTCCTCCATCGACGTCAAACTCGCCTCCATAAACGCCGAACTCACGACCTACCAAACCAAACTCTCCAAAATGCGCGACGGCCCCGGAAAATCCGCCCTCAAGCAAAAAGCCCTCAAAGTCCTCCAGCGCCGCCGCATGTACGAGTCCCAGCGCGAGCAGCTCCAGTCGCAGGTCTGGAACATGGAGCAGGCGCAGACCATGCAGGATAACCTGAAGAACGTGATGACCACCGTCGACGCCCTCAAGACCACCAACAAGGAGCTCAAGAGGCAGTACGGCAAGGTCGACATCGACCGCATCGAGAGGCTGCAGGACGAGATGGCGGATTTGCTGGATGTCGGGAATGAGATACAGGAGAGCCTGGCGAGGAGCTACGATGTTCCCGAGGATGTGGACGAGGCGGAGTTGGATGCTGAGTTGGAGGCTTTGGGGATGGAGGTCGAGATGGAGAGGGAGGCGGAGATGGGGGCCGTGCCGGCATTTATGCAGGATGAGTTGCCGGAGTTTGTTGATGAGCCGCCTGTTATGGAGGACAAGGTTAAGGAGGCCGCTAGGTAGATGGAAGGAGCCATGTCTTGTATTTTCTTTTTCTCTCTAGGGTATGAGGGTGGCGTTTTTCTTCTTCTTTTCTCTTGGGAGCGTCTCTTGGGCATATGCATGTTTCTCATTTCTTTTCTTCGTCATTCCTGTACCAAATCATAAAACATACATAGTCTAGACAGACTGCAGGAGCGTGTTGTCTTAACCTGCCGGTCCGTAGCCACCCCCCTTCGCAAACGAACTGAACTCTCCACCTAGTCCTTCATCAGCCGCAAACAAGCACGAATGCAATTTGGAACCGTTAAAAATCATCAATACCCGATAATAAGTAGTAATTACAAAAAAAAGCAATATCTGTAACCAATACAGGTTCTATACCGTTAGTACGAGATATGTTCTTCCACGCCATCTGCGGCGATTCTGACCTGTTTTTTCTTTTTTCTTTTTGCCAATGTCCATAACGAATGTCGTGATGTGCCTGCCTAGCCATGGCCCTGGCCCCAAAGCTCAGCTCTCCTATTAATGTTCAAAAAAAGAATGAATACAAAATCCCAAACAAGGTAACCTCCAGTCGGGTTGCTTGTATGTAGGTATCGTTGCATCCCACATCCGAGGAGACACGGGGATGCAACGAATCCTGATCGAATAAAAACAAATAAAAACATTCATACTCCATAACGAACATTGAACCTTTAGACACGAAGGGATTTCCCCAGCTTATGTATCCAACTCCCTTTCCTTTTTTTTTGTTCCTTCTTTTTTTTTTTTTTTTGGCTTTCGTTAGCACAGTTTTCTCATTTCAATCCATTGTAGATAGCGTCGCATATTTATTCAATAGGCGCAAAGAATCTCGACACCGCTTCGAGCTCCGCGTCGCCATTGCAAAAGTCCCACCCGACAATGACACTCGTCTGACTACAACAAATGATTCTCCGGGCATCAAACTGCAGCTTGAACACCCTCGCGGGGCTTCCGTCCACCATGTGTTGGTGATGTGGTTGGGCCGGGTGCGCGGCGTAGAGGTGGTGATGGGCGGCGAAGCCGGCCGCGGCGCCATGAGGTCCTGCATGTGCTGTTGCTGTTGGTGCCGCTGGCGCCGGTGCAGCAGCCGCTGGTACTGGTGTTGGTGCTGCTGCTGCGTGGGAGGTCGGCGCAGCAGCAGCGGCAGCTGTTGAGACCTGTGCGTTGGTCGCTTGCCTTCCTGGTCCGTGTGGCGGGGTTGGTCCAGAGCCAGAGATAGGAGCATGGCCAGGAACAGGAGCAGGAGGTGCAGTCGGGTTCTGTTGCGCGGGTAGCTGGGGCGCGAGGCTCGGTAGGGTGGTTGGAGGTGCAGTCGATGATCCCGCAGCCGTAGTCGAAAGCGGGGGCGTGCTTCGCGCTTGGAACTGGGAGGCGATCGCCCTAGCGCGGTGTTGTGAGCGCTCTATGGCTGTCGCAACCGTTTGACGTAGTTGGTTGCGCACGTACGGTGAAGTCACGCGGTCAATAGCCCCGTGTAGCTGGCCGAGGTTAGAGAGCATCGCGGGATAGGCCAGCAGCGCATTCTCAAGATCGGTAACGCCTCGTGAAACCACTACATTAATCAAAGCCTGGTACGACTCGGGGCCTGCGCCGGCTTGGGAAGCCAGTAGTGGAAGGTTTGGACCGCCACCCCCTTGAGAGTTTGCTATCTGAGTGGGCGGTGGTGTCGGTGGTGGCGGGCCGGCTGTCGTGTTGCCGGTTGGGTGGCGGACTGAGGGATGGAGCGTTACCGGAGGGCTGGACATCAGTTGTGGTAATGCCTGGCGCTGGGCCGCGATTTGTGCCTTCTCTTGGTGAAGGTGGTGCGCATCCTTCCAGATTCCCTCCTTGTCACGACGCCAAATTATAATGCTCTGGTCGTAGGACCCCGATACGATGCGTGCGTATTTACCTCCACCGCCGCCAGGGGGGAGGTTAGCACCGTAAGCCGTGATGTCTTCCGGTCGCCTGCTTCCAGCATTCCCACGCCGTCTGGAATGCGCACGTGTCGGTTGAGCCGCATGCGACACTGCGCCAGTCTCCAACGCCTTAAAGTATTCTTCGTCAATGAGTCGCGCAGCCTCTCGGTCGTCCTCCTCGCTGTTGGGTAAGTCGCCGAATCCGGCCTGTACCGTTCTCACCAGGTGGGTGTGCGCACGGAGGCTCGCTACCTCTAGACCCGTTGAGCTGTCAAAGACCTTGACTTCGTTGTCGCTGCTACCACTGACAATTCGTCGACCATCGTACTGGACACAGGCAATGCCCTTTAAGTGTCCGAGGATGGTGCGAATACACTTCTGCTTAGGCCAGTCCCAGACCTTGATCGCCTTGTCACCGCTGGCAGAGACAACCTCGTCCCCGCAAATCTGGACAGCGTTCACGGCGGCATTATGGCCTTGGAGCGCGCCGATCATCGTGTACGGTGCGATCACGGGAAGTTCGTCGGCGAGGTTGGGCTGGTAGCCGTAGTTCTTCAGCTTGATCGGGACGGGGTTGACGAACTCGCTCTGGGGATAACCCACGTCACCGTAGCGGAGCGGGCGGCGGTTGAATATCTTGATCGTCTTGTCTTTTGAGCATGTCACAAGGATCCGTTTGTCAAACTTGACATTCAGCACCGACTCGCGGTGTGCCTTTTGGAGTCGCTGAATCAGTTTGCCTGTAGAGAACCTCCACAGAATGACGTCGGAGTCGCTGCTTCCCGAAACCAGGAGATCTTCTTCAGGATCGGCGTCAAATTGCAGGCACAGGACGGAACCGGAGTGCGCAACGAGAGGCGGCAGTATCAGCCGGCGCGTGTGCATGCTCCAGATGCGGAGTGTTCGATCCCTAGAACCACTGACGAGATACTCGGGTGTATATTGCAGGCTATAAATGCACTCTTTATGGCCCTCTTCTGGATGGTCAGGGTGCGGGAACTGAAAGTTTGTAAAGCGACCCAATTCCCAGTTAGACTCGAGACGTCTCCGCATGGAGTAGAGATATTTCCAGTTGATGACATATCTGTCATCACGAGGTTCCCAGTTCCAAAGCGTGGATGGCGTGAGGCCATCAACATATTGAGGCGGGAGGCGCTCCAGAAACCGTACCAAATTCGGGTCCTCATCAAGGGCTGGCTTTTCCTTGGGCACTTGGGGTTGCTGTTGCTGCTGCTGCTGCCCAGCTGGGTCATTGCTAGGCAGGTCGGCAGACTTTCCCCGCGTCGCGTTGTCCATTTCTACATCACCCGAATCGGGTGTCGCATGGTCTGATGGAGTCACGGATGGCCCCGGCAGAGAGGCAGTTGACCAAGCTGGGCTCTTGAGAACCGTACTCAAAAAGTCGGGTTCGTAGTGCCTCGGGGCTCGGTCGGCATCGAGCATCTCGCAGTCGGCGTCATCTTCGGATATCGCTCTCTTTCGGTTCATAGGTCGGGGTTCAGGTCGAGCGGCGGCTTCTCGATTGGCCACGCCGAGCTTGTTCACCCTCTCCTGCCATTTCTGGATCTCGGAGGGCACGACTGACCAGCCCTCCATATGGTATAGTCGCCGCCAGAGCTTTTTGTCGAGCGCAAGGGTGTGCCAGGTTCGACATGATCGCGCCACGTTTATGAGAGAAGTCGGGTCGAGAAACTCAAGGATTTTTAAGCATACTTCCGGAGGGAGATAGTGAACGAAGTCGATATAGAGCCGAGGGTTTAGGGTTTGGACGATTTCCGCAATCGCTGGTGTGGGTAGCGCGTCAAGAATGATCGAGGCGATCTCTGCAAATGTTCATATTAGCTCTGAAATACCAAAGGGGATTTTGCGATATCGATGCCAACAATGTGCACACGTAGCAGCATGAGGTTAGTAGGCGCGACACCGGAAATCTCGACAATAACAATCACAACAAGCTGAGGTCGTGCTGGTCTTGAGAGACCCCGCCTAACACGGGCCAAGTGAAGTGGAACTGCCAAGGCATCAAACTTACTCTTCTTGAGAGAAAGTGGCATTCTAGGGAGTTGTCTCGTAAGCCAGTCGGGCATATCTGCGAGGCTCAGAGGACCGGTCATGGCCATGCCATACGAGGACAAGCTGGGATTTAGGGGATCTTCGGAATAGCCCTCGTCGGGCTGCTGCGGGGAGAAGCTGTCCATGGTGGACTTGCTAGAGATGCGTCTTAAAGAACACCAGCTTCGCGCAGCTTCGGGAAGGTTACCCTTCGGGTAGGATGGAGGTCGCGGAGTCTGGGACGGTAAGTCGGCGGATGGTAGATATCCTTCGGGAGACGACGCAAGAGATGACCTGCCGGGCTTGCTGGCGTGCTGGCGTGGTTAGGCGCCAGAGCAAATGCGGATTGTGCTGACAGATCAATAGAAAAAGGCAAACAATTTACGCCCTGGCAAGGCTTCAGGGGAAATGGTTGCTGTCTTGAATAATTGTCTCCGGCCACCCCTTTAAAGGCACCATTCTTCGAAGATTCGATGATGATCACCTTGTTGAATCAAGGCGCAATTGTTGCTGCCTCATTGGTGTCTGACTAATCCACAACTTCGCCTAATTGCTCAGCTCGAATTGTGATGCTGAACATCAAAATATACTTTCCTACGAAGTACATTGATCTCGCCTCCCCGCCTCTTCGCCTCTTGGCAACCCCATAAATTGGAGAGCGATTGATCAATAGTGATCAATAAAGAATAGTTTTTTGAAGCCTAATGCCTGATTTTACTGGGTAGTTCAAATGTTATGGTTTCTCCAGCCACCCACTAGGATCTTTAAATAGCCAACTACCATTGTCTTGTGCTTTGTCTACGAAGTATGTTGGGTGGAATCGGATTCCTCGCCTCCCTACTCTCTACACGATGCTGCCTCTGCGGTCCTCCTTCCCGAACAATGGAACTGTGCCAACGCCCCCATGTCTAATATTTTGCCGAATAGCCACATCAATCAATGGACAGGGAGACTACATGTTTATAGATTACGATCAACTCCCTAAATCACCACCCAACACAAGGGGTATCATAAACTCCGACTCCATTTGAGTAAAACTTGCAAATGACCTCCCACCTTCTCTTGTATTAAACCAGAAGTTATCATTATCACGCATCTATGACTACCGCACATAGTTCCTCAGTCTTTTCTCTCCCTAAGCCTCAGCCGCTATTTGATGATCTTCGCAAATCTGTGCCCATCTGCTTGGCCATGTCCTTCAGTCACTTGGCACCACCTAGACTGAGGATATATCTACCTCTCTCTAGATTTGCACACGAATATGCTCTCGACTCAGGAGGAAAGGTACCATCAGCTGCCCACAAGTCAATAAGGTATTGCATGGGCTCTAGTTCCTCTGGCTGCAGCATGCCGAGAGTAGTTGCCGTCAGGATGAAGTGGCTGAAGCAACTGTTCAGTTGTTTCTCAAGGCCGAGATGGTAAAAGGGGTCGATGAAGTGGGCCCAATAAAGATGGGCATAGACCCTGAAAATCTGGCGAAATATCAATTGACAAGTGCCTCCAAACTGGTTCGGGAACCCGCTTCGGATACCCAGCCAGTTCTCGCTGTCGATCTGGGGGACCTCGTTCGAAGGAGTGGGCTGAATGGCGTAGGAAACGCCAGCAGGATCGGTGGGAAACATCGCGGGGTCGTCGATCTTTCCAGAAATCCACCGCTGCATAAGCATCATGTACTCATGTGCCGGAAGCTCGACAGGCTGCTGGCTCTTGTTGAGCCAAGTATACGAGTGGTTTCTGCCTTCCATTAGCTATGTTCAGGGGTTGCTAAGGGAGGATCACGTACTTTCCCGCCGACATCTTGGGACAGGTTATAGGGTTACATATGCTGTTTCCATCGTCCTCCTTCTCATGAACGATACGGACAAAGTTCCATAAATTTCGGTAGTGCTCAACCGCTAGGGACCGTCAGAAAACATAGCCATTGATGTACAATCATGGACAACCTGGCATTACCTTGATGTGCTATCCATTCACCTTGCTCAACAGCCTTGGGTCGAGCACTGAGGGTCATAAAGTTGCCCTTGACGATATGCTTGGCGTAGGCAGAATTGAGCCACAATGGGAGGGGTCGAGGGTAATCGAGAGTCAGAGGCGTCCCCATTCCCATAGACTCACTAAGTGACGGCGACTCCGGTAATGACACCCGAGGCACTGGTGTCTGAGATCGGGATTGGCTTTCATGCCACATTGGCGGGACCTCGTTAGTAGAGGCCGTTGGGTTTTTGTTCAACGGCGCTCCTGTCTTGGAGGTGGTGCCTCGAAGGCGGGCATTACTACGGGAGGGACAATAAGTTGGGGAAGTCCTACAAATGCTTCGTGATGGTTATCGCAGACTCACATTCCAGAAAAGAGGTTGGACATGGCTGGAGGCGTTGGGGCGGTCGAGGGCAATGAAGCGGTGCGTGTTTACGAGCAGCAAAAGGGAGAGGCGAGAGGTGGGGAAAGACAAGCAGTCCAAAATAAGGTATTATTTGATTGATGTCTCAAGCGGTGTCATGTCGTGTAACAGTACTGCCTTCCAACTGCCGCGTGCGTGCTCGCTGCATGTGGGTTTCTTAGTGGTTCAATCGGTCAATGCTTTTTCTATTGGCGCTTCGCCCATCAATTGACCTCCAGAACACTCGCATCAATTCATCAATTCATCATTGTCCTGGTGTACTTCGTAGCAAGTATGAACAGAAACGAGAAGCAACACTGATGAATTTAGAAGCTGGCTTGGAGGTTAGCCCGTACCCTCGTACTCCGTGTGAAGAACATGGCATTGCCCTGACAACACTACAAAATAAAGATACGATGCAAAGAGAAAAGAGCTTGGGTCCTCACAACCAGTCCATCAGTCACGACACTACCTCGTATTTTCCCTACCAAACGAAGCCTCTCAGTCAACATTCATTCACTCTCAAGCTAAACTTTGTTTAAAGCAGGCGATGGAGCAAAACACCTCGGACGGATGCACCACGTGCAAGAAGACACCCCCCGATGTCAAGCTCAAGAACTGCGCCAAGTGCCGGACAACCCCTTACTGCTCCCGAGACTGCCAAAAGGCCAATTGGAAAGTCCAGAAGAAGATCTGTGGCAAGCAGGAAGGCAAGCAGAATCCTCCTTCTTCGAGCTCCGACTTCGACAATGCCCCGCGGGCTAGCATTGCCCTCTCACCTCCCAAGGGTCTCGACGGACCCATCACCAAGCCCTTCACCCGTCTACATAACCGCACTTGGCTTCACGACCGCCCCGAAAAGGACGTATACAGGCTCCTGATAGACGCGTTCCGCATGCACGTCGAGGATACTTACGTCTTCGATGGGGATGCCTTGATTGGTACTATTTACGACGGTTCTCCGCATTCCCTCCACGGTTTCCGGCACTACATGAAACACGTCGCCAGGAAACCCGGTCTGCTACCTTCTTGGTGGACTCTGGACAAGCAGTTCGAGTGTGAGGCGTTGGGGATGGACAGCAGACAGTCCAATTGGCACGACCTGAGCGCTGCTGTTGAAAAGCAGGACATCATTCACCACTACGGAGATGCGCGGTTCCCCATGCAGTTGCGTATGTTTACGGAAGCTGTGTATGGTCGGGGACCTGGCGGCTCTGATGGCTCTGCGCTGAGAGCGGCGTTGATGGCGATGGAGGCCGGCGACAATGAGTTGAGCATGTTAACAATCGACACCAGGACGGGGAATGCGGCGCCTCTATCCTCATAAGCTTGCATATTCCAGGTTAGATGCCACGACGCTGCATCGGCGGCATCCTGCCTTTAGCTGGCCGCGAGCGTCACTTGGTGGTTGAATACAGCGGTGGGAAGAATCATTAGTTATACTGCCGTAGGCGTCTATCGGAGAGAGGTAACGGTCGTCAAATTGAGGGCCGTACTTAACGGCCAAGCCCCCATCTCCAAGACTGCACACCCCCTACTACATGATGCCTCCGATTATATCGTCGGCTTCTTTAATCCTGTCTCCAAATTCCCGTTCCTGTGTCTGACAGGCACATACGAGCTACGCTTCACGATCCAAAGTTAGATTAGACCTTTAATGAGAACATCGGCCACGAACCGTCCACAAAACTGACTTCTCAATGCTGTCCATCCCGGCCACGCTGGCCCTAGTAATGTACTCACTTTGCAATTGCCTTCTTCAAGTTGTTCCTTTAAGATGATTACTTGAGACCCCTCCAGAATACATTAACTTTTACGTCTATTTTAATTAGACACTCACCGGGTCTAGTAACCTATGCAACCCTTGGCTCTGCCAGGCGAAATCGAGGCAGAGAAGCTGATACCGCTCCAGAAACAGGGCGTACGTGTCAGAGCATCAGGGACGTCTCCGCCATTCCGCCGTGGCGGCGGGAGCCAGGTGCGGAGCACGGCGTCCGCGATACCTGGGTGCTGGCTGGTATTGCCAAGAGCTGCCGTGTCGTCGTCCGGCCACCGAGGTTCACGCAGCTGGTAATGTTTTTCTTTATTGGCTCCCTGGGGATATCTTTCCGGTGCCATTTTCAATCAACATGCAACTCTTCAATTGGCCTGGTGGTGGTTCAAGGTAGTCGGATTCTGCCTGTGCTCTCGGAGAGGTCCACAGAGCGCTTACATTGATTGATGCCACCGGAGACTCGCGAGACCCGCAAAGTGCTCTTACAGTACTTCGTACAGAATGATATTACTTCGATTATTTAACTTCGGGAGCTGCCTAGATATAGAAAGTGGTGGATGTCGGTTGAAGCGTTAGAAGTGGTTGCCTAGCTCGAACTCCCATCACGGCCGGTTCTAGAGCCTGCTGCTGATTCCTGGCGGCTAGGGGGCCTTGGTCAACGATCTTCCCGAGACCTGTGATTGGTTTCTCTGATGAACAGTCTGCGACTTCGCATTACTCATTTTTTGAGTCGAGAGCACTCTGAGTGAGGGGAGAATAAAGGGAGAATACTGTCTATCCTTCGAAGCGGCAATGCGTAATAAGCTGCTTCGAGCTCTCAAAACATTACCCTCTCCCTTTCTTCGAGTGGCGACGTCTGCGGTGTAACAACACCTCGTATCTCGAGTTGCATTTTCCTTCGTATTCTAGCACGTACGAATATGTAGAGACCCAAGTAAGACAATAAAGGGTGAGGATACGGCCTGCTGCGCGAAGCAGATCGAACTTACATCTATCTACTTGGAAGAGGATCATTGATGATGGCATCTGGATCACACTACGAAGGAGTGACCTCTGAATCCTTCAGCTGGACTTTGCGTGTCCAAGCTGGCCTCGCGTCAGGGGTAACGGTAAGTACAAGTAATGGGTGCATCAAATTGGCGTGTTACTTCGTACAGATTGGGTCTCCGGGTTATTAGTCCGGATTATTACACCTGATACCTGTTCCCGTTCACCCAGAAGTTCCCGGTAACAGGTATTTGTATTTCTTGCAACACGCGCAGTCAATGTCTCGAGTATGGTTTAGCAATTGAATTCCGCGGAGAATTTCTGTCTGGTATCAAGTTCATCTTATCGTGGAGATCGATTACAGTTTTACTTATTTCGATGAGGAGGGTTTGATAGAGGAGGCATTGATGGACATTTCTGGGGTTTAGGAAGTATACTTTACCCTGAATCATACCGATAATAACAATATTACTTCGTGCCTGAATGCAGTGTTCTTTCGTTCAGATATATTCGTACTTGTACACACTTCAATGTTGTATTCCATAACCAATTCTGACCAATTCTGGAAGGACAAGGGATGAGTGACATGATGATCGCCATGACTGCTCCCCATGTCATGGAGAATCTCGATCCCATTCGGGCCTAGCGTTCCGTATGGCGAATGTGAAACAGATAGCGTGGCTCCTCATTAATGCCCCGACAGGCAATTAAGTTCCCACGATCCAAGGAGACCCGCATCACCTTGGACATTCTTCGCAGTAGTGTAGTGCAGCAATCAGTACGTGACTTGTCACAGAACGCCATCTGGCAACGCGACCAGAGAACGAAGTCATTATCTCGTGGAGTACGAAGTACTTCCTTGTTATTAGTTTACTTCGTGAGTTCCTGTCAATGCGACTGCCACGAGCCTCGAGGGAAAACTAGTTTACACTAATTTCCTTCGGGGTGTGCTTTGGTAAATTGGTACTTTCCTTCGTATGATCCATGCAGACGACCGACGACCGTGTCCTATGAAGTACTGGGGGACAGCAAAATACGGCTAGTTACTGTGTTGCACAAATTGTCCTAGTGATTCCCTCGAACAATTCTGGAAGCCATCTCTCGTCCTTGGCGTGAACCTTGAGGATGTCCGCCCTTGATGTGCTTGGCCACCAGTTCGGTGTGATCAGGATAGCTCAAATTATCCATGCAATGAAGATCTCTGCTGCAACTTTAAGCTTACCCCAACATGAGAAATAAGCTCTCTCCCACTAGCAGGACCTTCTTTTTTGATTGTGAAGTGGTAATGGAAGAGAAAAAAAAAAATTCAAAAATTCAAAAATTGCGATGATGCCACCGCGGCGAGGTCCGGCATAGGCCATCACGTGATTAGTATCTGAAGCTGCGAAGGAGGAAGCCAGAGGTGAAGCCGCCTCGCCTCTGGAGGTTGAGGAAGGACACTGTCTCGAAGTACACAGTATTCGCATTAACAGTTTCTTAGGGTCAACTTTCTTCTGGAAGGTCTGACTTGCCGCACTTGAGCTGTTGATAGCCAGTCTTCCATAATTCGTAGTTCTCTCCTCTCTTCATGAGATTGTTCTAGTGCTTCCTCGAAGTATATAGATCTGGGATGTAATGCGGACTAAAAAGCGTAAGATATCACAATTTGTCTAATCGCTATGGAGTACCCTTAGTATACTTCGTACACCTTTCGAGATATTAACAGCACAGGGCTGAGAATGAGTGATCGATGGAATTGCACAGGGCTTGATCTCCTTCCAAAAGGCGGGCATTTGTACACTGTGTACTTGTATTTCAAGATATTATCCCCCGAGACTTAAATTAGCCATGTGGTCGAGCATGGGAGTACCATGTACTCCTGAATGCTGCCTGCTTTGTTGTCTCCTTCGTGTGCGTACTTTAGTACGTCTTGTCAGTGGCATGGTCTTTTGACCATTTTCCCTCGAAGGGAATGGTTGGCACGTGCGGATGGCACTACCCCTAATTCCCAATAGGGGAACCGACGAGTGCTGTAGTCTCCATGTGCTTGTCCACGACGAAGTAATTACTCCAAGTCACTCTCCCCTTTGACTTTCATCAGGGGTTCCTGCCTCGGAGACCCTTGGTACGAAGTACTTCGTACTTTCCCAGCATTTGCGGGAGAGTGGAGGCAATTACCCTCTCCTTCAGTACTGGTACACTACCACTGCCAACCCATCAAATCCATCCCTAGAGGCTGGAGGCTCAACTCTGTGAAGTACTTCGTAGGCTCCAGCAGAACAATTACTCACAGTACGACCTGATAAGTCAAACACGGAGTACTTAGCACTTGCCTGTCCACTTTGGAAACTGGGGTCTCTCGATGCTGCCCCCCTCCTTCTGTCAACGGCACCCACCATTCCGTGCTGAATTTCCATCCTCGTTTCGAACCACCACAAGTCGCATGCAAACTGGCAACAACCTCTTGGAGAAAGCCGACCATGTTTTTTTTCCATCGTCAAACGCTGCGATGATAATTCCACATCTTGCTTTATGTTCTCCACATTAAACTCTTCATCTTTACCTGTGACTTGTGAACTTGCCTTGGTCGTCCTGTCGAGCGCTGGACCGTACCGTATCGGAGCATACCGCTCTCCCCAACCACCCGCCACCACCACTCGCCGCCCTCGCTAAATCGCCTTTCCTCTCTCGCCCTAATTTCTCTTTGACAACTTTCCACCTTCATTCATCGCACGAATCCGCACATCTTCGCCGATAGCCTTGCTGTGAGACAGCTTTCGATAGGCATAGACTCGATCCTCGCACGTATCCCCGTCGATTCCGCCGCCGATTCGATTCGCGCCGAGATTACCACTGTATTCCCCTCTTTTTGGCCGGGCTTTTTTTGGGCTTTTTTTGGTCTCTTTTTTTCTTTTTTTGGCCGAACCAGCGAGTGCAAAACGACCGTGGTAGTGACAAAAAGAAAGACCTCTGTTTGAAATTCGGATAGACGTCCAGGTCTTGTCTCCATGCGATTTTGACGCCGTGACTCGGATGTTTCCCCTGAAAGGGATCCTCTTTGTTCGCCGATACTTGGACCTCTCACCGCCTACCCGATTTCGGTGGATCGCTAATTCGACACCGACCCTGTCGACGACGCCAACCGCCTGACCTTCTCGCTGTCCGATAATCTCCTCTCGCCATGGATGTTATGGCCCATGCCCCTCTGATACGGAACAACACAACTCCAATCTTTAAGAGAGATCGAGATAAGGAAGGCATCCCTGCCGGCACCATGAGCAGTGCACCACGCGCCAGCCAGCTTTCAGGCTCGACCGCCTTTAACAGCTCCACCCAATCTCTCAACTCCCTCTCCAGTGCCCAGACAGTAGTAACGCCAATGAGCAATGCAGGCGGCCCAGTCGTCGCCACCGCCAACATTATCAACCAGAAGGCCGATGCGTCGAGGTCTCTGTATCAAATCTGCATCTCTTTGCGCCAAAGGCTTAGTCAAGTCCCTGGCTTCGAGGTTTACCTCGAACAGGTCGACGCCAATGACCCAGTGGACTCACTATGGAATTTATTCCGGACAGGAGTGCCGTTTCTCGCCATCTTCAACGTACTACAGCCTAACGAGCCAATCGGTGTGGACGAAGGGAAGGCCAGTACAGCTAAGAATAAGGCTAAGATTGCCGTGTTCAAATTCGTGGAAGCCTGCCTCAAGGAACTAAATATGTCCTCGGCGGATTGCTTCGTTATCAATGATGCCTTGGGCAACGACACAAGCGGCTTTGTAAAGGCATGTTCATTAACCTTGACTCCCGAGCCCGGGAAAACCAAACGCACTCGTCCCATGCCCCCTTTGACCAGCTGCTTTTGTTTTTTTCCCTTGCTTGTTTTCGCCCTCTTCTGCATGGATCTTTCTTTTTTCCTTTCTCTTTTGACTAACATAAATACCGTAGGTTACACAAGTTGTAAACTATGTTCTCGACATTGCCGAGCAACGCGGCTTACTGCTTCAGGCCCAACCTTACCCTGATGAAAATGTCATGGACCAGACGGCCGGCTCGCAGATGAGCTATAGAGATCATATCATCAAGGAGCTAGTCGATACCGAACGGAAATACGTACAGGATCTCGAGAACCTACACGATCTAAAGAAGACGTTGGAGCAGAAGGGTGTTGTGCCTGGAGATGTTCTCCACCAAATCTTTCTCAACATCAATGCGATTCTCGATTTCCAAAGGCGATTTCTGATCCGCGTCGAGACGACCAACTCCATGCCAGCCAACAACCAGCGGTGGGGTAGCCCCTTTGTGACTTTCGAGGACGCGTTCGATATCTACACTCCGTTTATCGCGAACCAGAGAAAGGCGGCCCAGACCGCCAACCTGGTCTTCGACAAGATTCAAGCGGCAGAGCATCCGGTTGCTGTAGATTTCAATACACTCGACGGCTTCTTGTTGAAGCCCATGCAGCGACTTGTGAAGTACCCTCTTTTGTTAAAGGTATGGCACTCCGCTCTTTCGAATACCTCTCCTCGCAATTCCGTGTCCTAACTTTGCTCCTGCAGGACTTGTGTAAGAAGTCGGAAGATGAAGCTACAAAGCAAGACCTTACTCTTGGTAAAGAAGCGGCTGAGCGAGTTTTGACCAAGGCTAACGAGGCTGTCAATCGTGATCTCCTCGATGAAGCCATGGAAGACCTGAAGACGAGGGTTGACGATTGGCGGAGCCATCGTATTGAGCAGTTCGGAAACCTTCTTCTCCACGGTGTCTACACAGTCGTAACGGGTAGGACCGAACAAGAGAAGGACGTAAGTGCACTTTCTCCCTGAGTTGGGATCGACCCCTGATTTTAATGCTAATCCTGCTCTAGTATGAGATCTATCTCTTCCAGTACATCCTGCTATGCTGTAAGGAAGCATCGGCATCTAAATCCAAGGATAAGAAGGATAAGACAAGGTCCACTGGTCCCAAGGTTCGCAATAAGAATGCGAAACTGCAACTGAAGGGGAGAATCTTCATGACCAATGTCACCGAGGTTGTCACCTTGGCAAAGCAAGGTACATCAGTCATTCCCCGATTGCCTAGATTCCATCTTTTCTTTAACGTCACTAACACGTCCCAACAGGCTCCTACAGCATCCAGATCTGGTGGAAGGGTGACCCCGGCGTCGAGAACTTTACGATCAAGTTCTCCAACGAAGAAATGATGAAAAAATGGGCTGCCGGACTCGAAGCGCAAAGGAAGGCTAACGCCCTGCCCAAGTCAACATCTAGTCCCGACATAGCCGCCCCCGAATTTACTTGGATGAAATCACAGGGCCTCAACACGTTGGAAAACCCGTATAAGGAGCAAGATCAGGACGATGACGAAGATTATGGTGCTCCTGGCTCCGGTCTACCGTATGGTGTCACTTCCTCTACTGGCGGCACCATGCTTCCTCGAAATGCCTCGAATACAAGCTTGCGACAGCGATCCGCCACGGGCGATAGTTCTCAGTCGCTTGCAGGAATCGCCCGCGCGCCACCGCCGCGGTATCCTTTGCCTACCCCGCCGGCTCCTCTAAGTCTCCAAACTCAACTGTCGAGCCGCGGTGCGCCCTCACCTGGTGAGCACCTCGGTGATTCCTACTTCTCGCCAATTGCAGACTCGCCAGTTTCTTCCAGGACAAGCACTACCAGTGGCATGATGAGCACGCCTGGCTATCCCTTCCCCAAGACAACCACACCACAGCCGCCCTGGGAGGATACCACAAATCGATACACAGCACCCGCGATGCCCCGTGCACCGTCGAGGGACGGATCGTCGCCGAATGCATACGGCAGGGGCACTAGGGGACCTTCTCTTCCGGGCATGCCGCCTAGCGCAGCGCAGCAACAACGTAGCCGGTCGTACAGTACGCCCGATATTAATGGACAACAAAATATGAGGCGCAACACAGCCGGCCTTGGCCCGTCATCCGGCATACCTGCGGTGCCTGGCATTCCCGCCCATCTTCATCACGACACCTCTATCCCTAGATCTCAGAGCGGATCTCCTCGAATGGACCTTCCGGTCAGAGCGAATACCCAAAGCCCAGGTGTTCAACGCGAGCGTATGCATCAGCCATCTGGGAGCATTGGCGGTACGATGACCCATTTCCCAGCCCACCCCATTTATCCTCGCCAGACCACTCCTGGCCCAGGTCCTGGCCAAATGCCCATGGCAATGGACCCCTCGGGTCGAACAGTCTCTCCCCCTCCGCACATGATGAACAACGCGTTTGGCATCAACGAGATGCCCTTGCCCACCCAGTTGAAGGTCAAAGTCAACTGCGAGGGCGGCACATATTTTACCCTTGTGGTAGCCTTCAATATCACCTACCAAACTCTTATCGATCGCATCGACGCCAAACTTGCGAGGTTCACGAGCAGCAGCATTGGTAAGGGCCTGCTGAAGCTCCGGTACCGAGACGAGGACGGTGACTATGTTAGCATCGAGAGCGACGACGACATCCAGATTGCCTTCCTTGAATGGCGCGAGGGAATGCGTAACATGTATGCGGCGGGTGTTGGAGAAATCGAGCTCTTTTGCGTTGGCGATACCCCCGCGTGAATCTCGACCGGCAGCAGTGCGTGGTGACCCTACGGGACATCATGCAGTGCACTACGTTTATCATATATTGAGAGAGCATCATTTCGAATACCATAGGGGCATTAGTTGCGTGCATGTTTTTGGCGTCTCGGCGGGAGTATTCCTCGGATCTCCATTCATTCTCTTCTTTTTTTTCTTTTTTTCTTCTTCCCCTTTTTGTCAAGGTTCATGACGCCGATCCTTGAATTACAAGTTTACCTGCTGGCGGCTTAGTTGCAGGTGTTTCGGTATGGATCCCTACATATACCACGACATGTCGCACATGATACCACTTTCCCTTTATTTGCGAAGATTCGGCGCTTCCTCTCTCCCTCCCTTATCTCGAGGTGACTTGGCACAAATGATGGGTGCCCCTCTTTTTTGCCCCGAAATAGAACTTGCGCAGCCTCTCCGGCCTCTTGGAATTAATACCCGCTTTATCGCCTTTTTTCTTCTTCTTCATTTATGCGTTTGCTATCCTTCCGCGCCAAGAGGCAATGGGTGGTAGGGTCGTGCACACTGGTCACACAGGAGCCTTGCTCCATCCAAACACCTCGCCACGGACAGCGATGCGGGTTGCTTGGCGGAGGGATGTAGTGCCTCCCCTTTTACAATAGAATATGGACCCAGGATGAGGATGTTATTGCCGCCCTCGGGGCAAGTTGAGGCGCGCGGAGAAAGGATTGGGTAATGGGCTTTTAGAGCTTCTGGAGGATTCAGACTTAACATATATCCATTTTACTTTATTTCTCTTGAGAATGGTGGGCGGGTTTCTGGATGTTACATTCTTGATTTCTTGACTTTGTTGCTGATTTGCTCTTCTGGTCCTGTATTTCGCGGTAGATACCTAGTATAGGAATGAGAATCGTTGAGCTTGGTTTATTTTCATGTTGATTTTATGGTCTTCGGTAGTTGCGGATGTAAAAGACATTGATGCCTGCCCCAGGTCTCGGCTAGGCGTTGCTAAACGTAGCGCCCCAGTAGTGAAGGTAAACCGCCCATCGAAAGAGCTCAACCCGGAACTGCTTCCTTGTGCAAGAAATGTGGCGATAGCCTAAACGCCTGGGTTGCAACTTTGTAGAGGTTCTGGGGAGGGGACCTCGGCAATGGTAGTGAAGAACCCAAGTATTTTAACACCATCTATGAGAAGACATAACTGATTGTACAACATATATCAAGTACAAGCCCGGCTTCAGTATCCGGGGGTCGCTCATCCACCAATATCGCTGACCACGCTCATCTGTTTCGTCAGGGGAACCTGTGATCTCGTCGTCTCCAACAGGACGCCAACTGGCGATCAATTGTATCCAGCCCCTCATATAGCCGAGGATAAATGCGTCGACATCACCCTAGTAGCTTCCGTTCCAAAATCTGCCATCTCGTCCTTTTCGTTTCCGGCGGCAGATGTCGCCAAATATTTTTGGGCCTACTCGTCTAGCTGCTCTTCGTCGTTCCGGTGAACCTCTTCTGGAATCGCGACAGGTGATAGTTGATGTTGCTCTTAGGGAGAGGTGGCGGCCTCTTCGCGTCCATACACGTCCGTAGTTGTTGCTCGATGATGGCGCATCCGGCGGTGTTGTATCCCGAGGAAGCCCAGCAAGCTAGGTAATGGTCAGCCAAAAAAGGGTTTTGTCCGTTGCCAATTGCAATCCGCCAGGTCTCTCTGCATTTCCAAAATATCAAACTTGGAAAACAACATGAGATTTCCAATCCAATTGTTCACGAACCTAATAGAGACGCCATTACCCGCACGCAGGGATTCTCCTGCTTGGGATTGGGGTTCTTGACGCGGAGCCGGTTGAGGGTGGGAAGCCGGATGGGCTTTTGCCCGGCCATTTTGGGCGGTGTTTTTTTCGTTTAAGGAAAGTGCGAAAGGGGTTTGGATTCGGGGGCCTCGGGAATGGTGATTCTAGAGGGTGTCGACGGCGTGGTTAGGCGGGGAGGTCGTCATGCCCGTGTTGGCGCGTTGAATTTTTTTGAGATCGCTGGTTTTCTGGAGATGGGATGCGATTACTGGCTTTGGGAAGGATCCATCCATGATCAGTCGATCGTGGTCACGTGCGATAAGAAGGCGGTGAGATGTTATCTTGGTGGATCTCAATTCAGGGACCAGGGTGGATGACGGGCAGAAATAACAATAGTGACATCCAGAAAGGTCAGCTTTCCGAAGCTCACGCGAGAGAGGAGCACTCTGGTTTTCTGAATAAAATGGACATAAAATAGATTATTTACCTTTTCCTAGAATACGCAGAGCTCATTTTTCCAAAACAGAAAAAAAAAAAAAAAAAAAAAAAAAAAAAAGAAGAAAGAAAACCGAGCGGGCGTATAATACTCTGTTAAGAATGGTAGTTATGACCCGTACCTGACAACTTAATAGCGGTGTCCAAACTAGGCAGGCGGTATCTTAGGCGACTGTATTAGTACAAATCAGCGCCTGATTTAGCAACACAACAATACGTGTGAGCAAGTCTCTGTACCCGTGTCGTAGCATGGAGAATTTTCAGCCAATCAATATCGCAGACTCCATGGGACCTGGAGAGCAGCTTCCGCTTCCGCCCCTCCACTGTCCTACTGTCCCCATCCCATGTAAACAACACTTCTGAGCTCTCTTCAATTATTTTCTTCCCATTGCTCGTTCATCCCTCGACCTTCCTCCAATTATTTTTCCTTGCATCACACTCAAGGAAAAATCATCTACCTTTTTCAAAAGTGTTCTCCTTTTCTTTCTACTCTCTCTTTTTCTCAGCCACTTTTCATCACCTTGGTAATTCTCTTTCTGGTACAGAAACATCTGCCTTGGTGATCATATCCACATTCTAAAGCGCGTCAACAAAGCACCATCGCGACTAGCCAAGCTCATCTTCGCGACCTTGGTCTTTGTCGACGCACCAGTATTCTCCTCTCTTCTCATATTCCAAAGTCTTCTCGTACTCCGCGTCCCTATCTCGCGCAGAAGATGGCGTTCCAACCTACTTCATCGATGTACGCGACTTTTCCCACCTTCGAAGTGTCTTCGCTGTTTACAAGGGCTCGCCCTACTAACGACTCGACAGAATCGATGCTATCCAGACGAGCCCCATGGGCAGTCTCTCGGCGGACGAGGCTTGGCTGGACAATAATGGCCGAATCACCGCCTATTTGTACGCGTTTTCCTTCCCGATTGCTACACCTTCATCACATTGCGTTGCTTGGTCGTGGCTACCCACTGACGTTTGCTCGACGCTTCGCTAACATGTGCTGCCCATCAACAGATTTAACCCCCAGAACCCCTTTTCCTACGATCCGACCCAGCGAAGGCTGCAGGCCTGGGACAGAGTCACAGTCCCCTCTCGACGATCCGGCAAGCTAATTGGAAAGCGAGCCGATCGCATCTACGTCTCCTCCCGCCGCTCCATAACCACCACTGGCCACTACTCCAAGAAGCTCTGCACCCAACCTGCGATCCTCAGGGACCAGGTCGCGGACCATAAATATCTCGAGACCAGTGTGGAATATGCCGGCTTCTGGGACCAGCTCAGCGCTCAGGGTTCGTCAATTACAGTCTCGCCATGACCGGTTCCTTGCTAACTGTGTTCTAGTCCACACCCGTAACAACCTATTTCTTGACAACATTTTGCCTCTTCAGGAAAATAACACCCCGTCCCTTATCAGGCAGAAACGCCGACTCGAGCCTTCTGGATACGCACTCGCGCCTGTGGCCGCTCTCGAACCATCTCTCCTGACCAACCTTCAGGCAATGTCGACCATCCTCGGCAAGACACTTACCGTCTCATTGATGGTAGAGACGCTCTGTGTGAGGCTGGATCGAGAACACAATCCCAAAGTTCCAATCAAGCTTAAGATCCGTGGACAACCCCGTCTCTCCACGATTTTGGAGGTGGCAGAACCCGAAACACCTCAGACGCCCTCGAGGTTGGCTCAGTCGGGGAGCCTTTCTCTCTGGACTCCGGTCAAGAAAATTGCCGACTCGATTAAATGGGGCATCGCAAAGCTTTCTCCTTCCCCCTCGAAAGAGAGCCAGTTACTCAACAGCCGCCCTTCTTCTCTCTCACCTCCCGATTCTCTAACCAACAAGGAGACGTCTTCGGCATCCACCAACACGCCCGTTCGTGTTTTCACGAATGGAGGTGCGTTGAACGTTGGCCCTTCTGAAAACGCACGCAACCACAAATCTCCCAACTTCCGCTCTAGGTCAGGCTCTAAGTCTTGGTACGAGGGAGAGAATGATGAATCCGAAATGAGCGCTATTTTCGAGGATTCGATTGTACAGCAGCTGAAGTACCGCGACTTGAAGAGCTTTAGGGTTGACTTCTCGGAGCGGACTAACAGCTTCCAACTGCTCGACTCGAACGAGACTTCCCCGATGATCGTCGACACAAAGACCAACTTGGACATTTTCAATCGGCAATCGGTTGCCGTTGCCCAGAGTTTGGCCAAGGTCGCGGAGAAAATTTCACTGGGATCTGTTGACGCTAAAGTCGTGATAGAGAGGGAAGGTTCGCGTCTCTTTGTGAGGTTCAAGATGCCCGCAAGATTCGCTGCCTTCTTCCCTCAGTCAAACCTCCCAGGCACGCCTAGCTACGACGAGACCGACATAACAATTGGCGATGAGCCCGAATCCCCACTCGATCGCAAGACGTCACGACGTTCTCCTGGAATGCAGAACATTCGTCGTCCGAGTATCAATGGCAGCCGTGATGTGGTAGGTTGGGCAACGCCGCCTAATGGTTCCGGCGCATTGTTCGCTACACCTCGCATCTCGGTAAGCGGGGCTGAAAGCGTTGAAGGCACACCCGTGGAGGAAGCTTCATTCTTGTCGACGAATACGGACGAATTGATTGCTGGGTTGCCTGATACGCCGACAGCTATCATCCTTGGTGGTGATGGTGGTTTCGTTTCTCCCGCTCCTAATGTGACTCTTGGGGCCCATGAGAGTAGCCCTATCGAGACCGACAAGAGTCTTGACGCCGTGAGCCCTTCGACTAATTTCAACAAGGCAACCGGCGAAGTTCCTCAAACTCCCGCCAAATTCGCGTCCAAGCCTGATTTCACCCCCCGCTTCTCTCTGAACCGACCTACCGATCCTAGCCCTCTTCGCCAAGTCCAGAATGCCGAAGACGTCGAGACCGAGGATGAATCTTTCATGTCGACCAACACGGATGAACTCGTGAACAACCTGCCGGATACACCTACTGCGATCGTTCTCGACTCTGAATGGAACACGCCCAGATACAGGGTTAATGACCAAGGCCCTCCCCTGCCAGAATCCGAGCGAGAAGATGATGAACCTTCCTTCTTCGATATGGACACGGAGGAGCTCAAAGAAATCATGGAGATGGCCACCCCTCGCGTATCCTATCCTAACGGCGATGTTACATATAATATGCACCTCAACATCGAGACTCCAACCCAGTCCCCACCGGGAGCCTACTACACCAACGCGATTGCGGAGGATCCGACCCTTAATATCCACCTACATCACTCCTCCCCTATCCAGGAATCCGGTATCGAAGAGGTATCTTTCCTTTCAACCAACACAGACCAACTCGTTGGTGACCTTCCTGACACGCCCACTGCTGTCGTTCTGAATGCCGAATTCAACTCGCCCCATTATAACATTGGCACCCAGACAAGCTCGTCCCCGTCTCCGCAGCTCCAGACGCAGCAGATGAAGGATACGTCCCCGGTTACTAAGAACGCCGCTGAAATTCTTACCTCCCACTCGGACACTCCTCCCACACTTGTACTTGGCGATCTTATGAACACTCCTCCTCGCCAGACAATCACTCAAGTAGGACACGACGGCATTCTCGTCGAAGATTCACCTTCGATCACTCCTCGCGAAGAAGTCGCTGAGTCCGCCGATCAAGACACGGCTCTATCTTCTCTGTCCACCCCCTCCATGCCACAAAAGACTAGTCTCTCATCCTCCACCGCAACCGCGACCGCCACGGCGATGGACACTCCATCTAACCCTACAAAGTCTAGTCCGACGGCAACTACTCCATCAGCAGAGAAGACCATATCAACTCCGAAGCCGACAACTCCTCGATCCTCGACGTCGCATTCTACCAATTTGTTGGAGCAGAACGCCAAGGCCACTCCATCTCCCAAGGAGAACCCGGCCGAGGACCCCATGCCGTCTACCCCTACTGGTCGTACTCCTATCGCTCACCCCGAAATGACCCCGCCCACTGTCAATGCCAAGCCGATCGTCAATCCCCTTAAGTCACAGTCACGAAAGGCCTCCACTGCCGCCGATGTTCCTGAAACCCCCAAGGCAATCACGGCGACCCCTTCCATGTGCGCTCTGAATTCCCAAGTTTTTGAGAATGCTACTCCATTGCGGAGCAGCAGTCCTCAGAAGCGAGGGTCTTCGTTTGAGCCTGGGAAGGGTAGCTGTACCCCTCAATCCTCGCGTCTCACTCGGCCAGATGACCTGGCTGAGGCTCAAGAGGCGGAGGATCGAGCCTATTTGGGGAAGTTTCTCAATCAACACAAGGCTAGTAAGGCGGCCAAGTCGGCTGAGACTCAAGCCCGGATGGCAACGACCAGCACTGGCTCTCCCGCGCCACGCCTTCCTCTGGGACACATCGACGCTAATACCTCGAGTCCCAAGAAGGCTGGCACCAAGCGGAAGGCCGGTGATGTGGGTGAGGTGACGGCGGTGGACGCCTCTGAACCACCCGCGAAGCGCACCAGGAGCAGTGGGGCTCCAAAGGTCGCGCCTTTGCGGCGTTCCAGCAGGGTGAAGTCGAAGGCCCAGGAGCCCTCGGCTGACGGCAACTCAAGGATCCCGGTTAGGGTGGGATCCGGTGTTGTCGGAGGAGGCTCAGGCAGTCGAGAGGCCGACCTTGCCGCGATTACGAGGGCTAATACCCGACGTAACAAGGGCAAGGCGCAGATGCCCGAGGAAGTCCTTGCCCGGCAACGGGAGGATCCCCATGCCCTCCGCATGCAGGAACTTAAGGAGGTCCATGATGCGAGGGCCGCCCGAGCCGGAAGGGCGGAGGCGAAGAAGTCGGTCACGTGGGGCGAAGACCGGCGATTCGTCTACGAAGAAGAGGAGGACGAGGACATGACGGTGGCTCCTGGACCAGAGCCTGTGGAGAAGGGAACTCCGGTGACGAAACGCCGTGTTGGTCGACCCCCGAAGTCGGCTGCTGCCAAATCCGCCACTTCGAGAAGTTCGAAGTTGGCGGCCAAGGCAGCCACGCCGACGCTGACGGAGTCGGCGAGCGTCAAGAAGGCTGCCGCAAGGAAGGGTCCAGTAAAGCCCAAGGCGGGCCCGGCTCCGGCGCCTACTCGAAGGCTGACCCGGTCGTCTACGCGATCGGCCCAGTAAGGGGCAAGGCGGGTGTCGAAGGTCGACCCAGCCAACTCCGGGACTAGCCTAAGGATGACCCCAACTTTGGCGTGAAAACGGTTGTTCTTCTTCTTTCTTTCTCGTTGTTCGATTCCTCATCTCGACGGCCATGGCTCCGCATTGGTGCGGAGCGACACACACAAGTTTTAATACCTCCGTCTCGAGACTCCGACGTCGAACTTCTGTCATAATAATCATGGAGAGGCATAACCAAAAGACGAACGAGGACATGTTCATATATATAAGCTCCAACAGCGAGCTTTCGACGTGGACGTTCCCACGCGATTCCACTGTATATATATTACCCACTGACGAAGTCGGTCGTCGAGGCGGGTGATTGCACAAACAAGACGGTAGAGGTGCCCGGTTGCTTCGAAGGAATGATGGGTTCGAGAACGATTGATGCATTACGAAGCCTGCTCATGGCAACAGGGTCTTTTACATTGCCTCGCACTGCATCAAGATACCCTATTTGAGCGCATACAGCCTGGAGTTTGGTTTTGTTTAGATTTTTTTTCGACGCTTTTCTTTTCTTTTCTTTTCTTCTTTTTCTCTCTTCTTCTTCTGGTTTTGTTTCGCTCTTGAGATGAATGAATGGATTATGGCTTGGAAGATACCCATTTTTGGTCGTGAGCGATGGATTTTGTTTGCATTTTTATTTAGGGTCTGGCTATCCACCACACTGGACGAACTAACCACCACACTTTTACATAAGAAATTTTTGGATGACAAAGATATAGTACATTGACATCCGCCCCCACCCAAATTTCTATGTAGTTCCATGTACCTTTGTTTCGCCAATATCTCAATTTCAATTCCAATTGATTGATCAAATTCATTTCATCCTCTGCTTCAGTAGCAATTTATAGTGACCCATCACTATTCTACCCACTATTCCACCTACTATTCCACCCACTATTCCACCCACTATTCCACCTACTATTCCACCTACTATTCTACCTACTATTCTATCTACTATTCCTATCTACTCTTCTACTTATTATTTTTTAATTTCTTATATTATTACTTATATAATTAAGTATTAAATATACTTAGTTAAATACTTAAGCTTTATTATTTTTCAATTGATTGATTAATACTTGCGAAATTGTTATCGAGACTTCGATGTAATTGAGGTACATTTCTCTACATATAATTTTTGGTGGGGGCGAATGTCAATGTACCATATCTTTGTCATCCAAAAATTTCTTATGTAAAAGTGTGGTGGTTAGTTCGTCCAGTGTGGTGGATAGCCACGCCCTTTATTTAATGGAGAAAAGATTTGTTTGGTTCAATGCTGTCTTCGTTCTCCTCGTTGCCCTCTGCCTTGATGCACTGCGTGAAACCATTCCTATCAAGCCCAAGTCCTGGATGCCTATCGCTTTTCCCAGCCTCGCAAGATATCAATCAACGAAGATCGTTCTGAAGGAGATTGGTCGACGCCATTTCAGTGCCATTCGGCAACCATAAATAGGTTATATTATGGAGGTGCCGGACGCAATCTAACACCAATCTAATGACAATTTACCATCTTGGGTATCTGTTGGACTGATCCATATTCCGAGCCATCCCTTTTGACACCATCCGACAGGTACTCAATTCGCTGCGGAAACTAGGATGGCTCCTAACAAGGCACGACTCTGACCGGAATCTCCGACTTTGGTGCAGCGGCGTGAGTTGGGATTCGTCATTTACGCAGACTCCGCACCAAGTCTGCTGCAGAGCACGCGGGCGGAGCCGTAAGACGACGGGGCGAGGCGGGCAAGGGGCGTGGTTATTCGACCATTTCTCCCTCCTGCCCCTTCTATATGCAAGGCTCTGGCTATTGGTTTTTATGGTGGTGTGTAGCACAAGCAATGACGTTATCACATGAAGTAGTCAATAACCAGGCTGTGATGTTGGCTGCCTCGTTTTCAGCAATCTCGCAGTGTGAGTGAGGTGTCTTATTTACCAAGCCTCCACCACTCTCCCGTCCCTTGCGTAACTTTCAACCTGCTTCAACCAACTTCCTGGTCAGCATTCCCGGAATACAACTCTTCACAAGTCAGCCTCACCCCAATTCACGCCCATTTATCGAACTATCCGACCGCTTGCCCGCTCGCCATGGCGCCGTCTTCAGCAAGCGCTGCACCTCTTGGTGGAAACATTCGAGTCTACATCGACAATTCTAACCTATTGATTCTGGGGAAAAGGACCTGGGCCGAGAAAAAGGGCTACGACGAAAGAGGGGATCCTACGTGGCGCTTCGACATCGGTGCTCTAAAGACGGTCCTCTTGGAAGAGTCCGGGCTAACCGCCGAGGAGAAGGTCTTCACCCTGAACGTCAACCTGTACGGGTCGAAGCCTCCGCCAGTGGACACGGTCTGGAAAGCAATCGAGTCGCACGGCGTGAAAGTGACTACTTTTTGGCGGAGCAAGTGGACGGGTCGTGAGAAAGAGGTGGATGGCAAGATAATTGCAGATTCTGTGAGAGATGCGTGCGAGGATTCGTCTGCTTCAAAGGCCGGTGTGTTTATTATTGTCTCCGGTGATCGAGATCTTGACGTCGCAGTGCAGACAGTCATAGAAAAGGGATTTCGGGTGCATATGTGGTCTTGGAAGAAGGGGCTTGCCGCGGTATATAAGAGAAGGGAGGAAAGCCGCGTCCAGGTGCACTACCTCGACGATTTCATGGATGATTTCGGATTCAACCGTACTGTCTTCCGTGTCGGCAGGAATAAAATCGATCTCCACAGCATCGTGATTATGGACGCGCTGTCCGAGGCCCACGGGATCGAGGAATTTCGGTCTCGTTTGCGGTTCCCGACCTATAGCTACGTCACCGGCAATAACCGTCAGGACCTAGTCCTCATCCCTGTCTGGGCGAAGGAACTGAGCTCCGATGAAAAGACGGAATTATTTTTCAAAGCGAAGGAGGCTTTTCGGACATATGAGCTTCGTGTATTCACTTATCAAGGGTATCTTCAGCAGCAGGGCAGAGGCTCGGATGTTTTTTTGGAGACCTCGAATCGATTTCAAGAACTGTCAGTAGGCGAATACGGTGAAGATGATGGTGGCGACGACGACGACGACGACTACTACGACGACGACCATGACGGCGGTAACGAGGATGATGGTAATGACGATAGTGGACTGGTTACCGAAGAGGACGGCTTCATAGAAGTCAATCGCAATGCGAAGAAACAGAAGACCCGGCCCAAGATAGGCGAGCAAATGCCACGCCAACGCTGTAGTTTTCGTATAGACTGCCGCTACGGACTCGATTGTGCATACAGACATACTGAAGATGAGGAGAACTATTTCAAGACTCGCAAGAGGAGAAGCCGGGGAGCATAAACGGTGCACGACAGCAAGGCGCGCCTGGGGTGCCGATCGTTTTTACGCGCAGTCTGATGCCGGGTTGTCCAGTCCTACCTACAGGAAAACGGTGCCCGGTCGCGAATCGTCGCAATGTCCCGAGAGTGTGCGAAGTAACCCATATTTAACACGCCTAGGATTATGAAGATGGTGATGTAGAGTCTTCACCACTCGTTAGCTGCACCCGCAGATATCTGCTTTCTGCCAGCACTCTTCATTCTTACTTCTTCGAGATATGCGTCTTCCTTTATATCGCATCAATTTATTTTTCAGGATGTATCCAAAGTAGGATACTAGACTAATATTTGATATTATTTCTAAGGGAGTGGAATATATTGGGTCTAGTCGTCTTGCCCTCAGGATGCTCGCGATCAGATTTACGAGTCTTCTCCATCCCTTCTCCAGTCCAAGGTTTTATTTCTTTCGAAAATATAATTCAATCTGTTTAACACTGCCGCAACCACCCCTCAACACCTATGCTCCCAGCTCATTCCCCCGATCATCTCTTCGTTAAGGGGCTACATCCCTAGGCGTACTTCCCGGCGGCTTCGAGCTGGCGACCATACTCGGTTTTCATGAGGACTTTGAGTCCGCCAGGGACCTGATGCGAGAAGAATTTCTTGTAGCAATCGCCGACATTCTCGAGCTGGTCCTCAGCGGTGAACATCCACGAGGGATCGTACCTGCCATTCAAGACAAGCTCCAGCAGCTGCGCCATGTACTGGTCACGATGATTCGTTAGTATCTCTCTCTATTCGTGCTTGAATTTGGGTACAAGTCGCCTCATCTCACCTTCTGCGCGAAGAGTTGGCCACCACGAACAGTGATGCCCTTCTCCATCATAGCGCCAACGGGGAAGTTATTCGTCTTGAAGAAGAAATCGCCAATGAGGGCAACGTTGCCTCTCTTCCTAGTCGCCTTGATGATCTCGTTGACGGCCTCGCAGCTGCCCTCTTCACCAGGACCAGCCCTCATGGCCTTGTGTTTCCCTGAAACCTCACATCTGTAACCGACTGCGTCAATGGCGCAGTCCAGACCCCGAGGTTCCTGGGAGAGGATATAGCCGGCCGTGTCCTTATGCTTGGACTCATCAACGGGGATCATGCCGAATGACTTCGCGAGCTGAAGTCGCTTTTCGTCGTAGTCCATGGCGTAGACCTTCTTCGCTCCACGGAGCTTGGCTAGTTGTTGTACGGAAAGCCCGATCGGACCGCAACCCCAGACGCCGACCGTGCTGCCCTCCTTAACCTCCGCGAGCTCACAGGCATGCCAAGCCGTCAGGGTGACGTCGGCCAAGCCAAGCACTTTCTTGGGGTCGATATCCTTGGGGATCTTGACGCAGACGAGATCGGCGTTAGGAACACGGCAGAACTCGGCCTGATCGCCGGGATACCCGCCAAAGACCTGCGTATAGCCAAAGATGCCCGCCAGGCGATGGCCGTACATGTCGTGCATCTCCTGCTTCGGATCCACCTTGTCGCAGAGCGAATACTCCCCCCTACTGCAGTAGAAACAGTCCCCGCAGGCGATGACGGGCATGATGATGACCCTGTCGCCCTTTTCGAAATTGCGCACCTGGGGGCCGACCTCCTCGACGACGCCGATGGCCTCGTGGCCCATGATGTCGCCCTTCTTCATGGTCTTGTCGAGGGAGCCCTCGTACATGTGCAGGTCGGAACCGCAGATCGTGCAGTGGGTGACGTGGACTATGGCGTCTTTGGGGGCCGTGATGGTGGGCTTGGGGACTTCGTCGATGGAGATGTTCTTGTTGCCTTTCCAGACGGCGGCTTTCATTTTGAGGGAGGGGTGGGGTTGGTAGGCGGTTTGCATCATGGGGCTTGCCATTGTGTCGGTGTTTTTTGGGGTCCTTTCTGCGTGGATTGGTGTTCGCTTTGGGTGGTTTAACTTGTGGCTTAACTTGGTAAAGTTGGTTTTCTGTGATCTCTACCGCTAGATGATCGGTACTATCAGACTGGAGGATAGGGGTGTCCTGGTTGTGCTATTATATACTTGTCCCCCCAGCCGGAAAAGAGGAGTGGAAGTCTCTCCCTGTCAGGATATCATAACACTTCGTGAGTTCACAGTCTCGCTTTCTGGATCCCAAGTGAAGAAGAGGAACGTGCAATCCTAGAAGTTTATCTCATGATATGATGGATTTGGCTCCTTTCCTCGCAGAGCTGACGATTCATCGCAGCCACTTACTCGGAGGCGGAATCCTCTGTATGTCAAGAAGGCTTGGATAGACTGGGCTGATATCGTCTTGGGTTTTCGGATTATATGATCCATGGTCTAGACCGCAGCCAAAGACAATTATGGAGTAGGCTAGACGTTGATGGAGGGGGGCAATACAGCTGTCATGATGAGGCACGGCTGTGGGGAAGCTCCGAGTTAAAGGGGGTCTCGAGATGGTTTTCTAGTACGCGGGTCGTATGTTTTCTAGAACGTTGAAGATTTAAATTGGGGACTTTGTTGGATCACATCAGGATTGTCTGGCCCTTGAAATGTAAAGGGAGACAGATGGTTTGACCTGTGCTGCGACGGCTTCGAGGGTTCCACAACTATGACGTTGAAGATAAATGGGCGTTGGCCTTGACGCCATCGCGATGATATATACTCTCCGAGTGGGCTTTTGCTTTCTGGACTAGGAGGGCTTAAGCTTATTTCCTCGCGCCGAGTGCTCACGTCGTGCAACTCCCTCTCAGAATTTCGGTATATCCTCTTGTTCTAAGACTAAAGAATGCTCTGAAAGTTAAAGAAAGGAGTTTGGTAGTATGTAGCAGAGATCAACAGCCCCTCTCTTTCAAGCTGGTGAAGGGAAAAAAAAAAAACGAATCTCCTCGTACCCACGAGGAATCAAATAATCCCCCTCTGCCGTAAATCCGTGTGTTCATCCAATCGTTTTGTGTCTGGGTGAAGAAGACTCAGACAAGATTGTATCTGTTCTGCCCATTTCGGATAGGTTCGGGCACAGTGACGCCATTCCTCAGAGCGCCAGCTTCGTCCAGCGCCAACACGCTGCGCATTACCTTCTCCAACCTCGCCTCCCGATCATCTATCATCTGCATAGCTCTCCAAGCAACGAACCTGTCCGGCCTCACGAGCACGCATCCATCCTCCTCCACCTCTCTCCTCCTCGCCCAATCAAAGTACACATCCTCACAGTCCTGCCTCCAGCCGATCGAATAAGCCTTGATCTCAACCCCGACGGCCTCAGACACCGCGGCGGCAGCCTTCTTCCATGCCTCGGCACCAGAAGGTCCGGTGATGAGACAGAAACGTCCGTGACCCGCGAGGTCAATCGTAGAGAAGGGTTTTTTCGGCTCGCGCGAATTGAGCCAAGCGTGAGGGAGCCGCTTGCCAGGATACGTCCCGATCTGGTACTCCTTAACAGGATCGGCCGGAACGGGCGGCGGAGGCACCTTTTCGTCGTCGACGTAGATAGCAGCCGATTGATATCGCTGGTTCATCTCGACGCCCAGTCCGTGGAACTCGCTCGAGGTAATCTCGATGTTCCGCTGGAACTCTTCGCGGCGGCGCCGACCCTTCTCGCCAGGATCTTCAAACTCGGCGAGGATCTCGCGGCGCTTCTCGACCGACGGCTCAAGCATGCCGATGGTTTCCATCCAGGGCGTGTGGTCTCGGAGGCCCTGGTTGGCGCGGGTGATGACGTCGAAGCCGACGGGCTGGCGCTCGAGGGAGAAGGAGTCGAGGAGCGAGAGGCCGGCTTTTCCAGACATTACGTAGGAGATCTTCCAGGCGAGGTTGAAGGCGTCTTGAATGCAGGTGTTGGAGCCGAGGCCGTTGAAAGGCGGATGCCTGTGCACGGCGTCGCCGAGACAGAATCTGGCAAGGTTTGTTAGCAAGCTAGGAGCCTTGCATTGTTTCTTTCTGCGTTGCAAGTCGAAGGGCTCTCAACTTACACGTTGCCATCGGTGTATCGTTCAGCCACAATCTCGTTAATCCACCACTTGCTAATGTCCAAGATCTCCACGTCGATCGAGTCATCTCCAATAAGCTCCTTCACCCTAGCCATATACTCATCATGGCTCGCGTTCATCGAGTCTAACGTGACATCCGCGCCCGGCTGCGGTAAGAAGATAAACATCCACTCATACCACGGCCTCACCATGCGTACGACTGCAGCCCACCCCCAGATGGGATGCTCTTTCTCCGGCAGAAAGGCCCAGTGGAGGTTACCGGTGCGATACTGCATCAGGCGCGACATGTCTGCTCGGGCCAAGATGTTCAGCGCGAGCCCTTGGCCGGGCTTCTTGATGAGGGGAATGTCGAGGTCGCGCACGACCTGGCTGCGGGCGCCATCGCAGCCGAAGAGAAAGCGGGATCGGATCTTGTAGGTCCGGTTGGAGACATGGTCGTGGACTTCGCTGATGATGACGTCGGCACTCGGGCGCTCGCAGTGGACGAACTCGGTGTTGAAGATGAGCTTCCAGCCGTTGTGGGCGGCGTGGCGGGTGAGGATGGGCTCGAGCTCGGTCTGGGGGAGATCTACGTGGTCGCACGGGCTCGCAGCGTCGTATTCTCCCTGGATCAGTGGTAAGCATTCATGCATTGGATCAACCGTCTGCTCCCCGCTTCGTCTCCACGCTTGTGGGAGACTTACTTTCCTCTTGGGGTCATTTCCCCATGAGTAAATACGGGCATATTCTTCACCGGCCATGGTATGGCACCACCTGGTATGTGCCATATTTTTCCCGTCTGTCGCAAGAGCAAGACACTTCCCCTCGAGGCCAATGTCTCGTAGGCACTCTACAAGGATATGTTAGAGAGTTGAATCTTTCAGTGTTTCCAATCATGTGCATGTATACGGGTATAGGTTCGAGACAACTCTCATACCTAATCCAGCCATGTTGGTAATGTGAGCTCTTGGGGTCTCTGCAGACCATGGGTCCCTGGCAATCATGATGCCAGTCCTGCCTATTAAACGAGTTGACATTAGTCTCAATGGCACCTCGATTGTCGTAGTCGCAAGTGCGTTACCATGTGAAGCTAGGAAGCAGGCGAGTGAAGCGCCAGCTGGACCAGCTCCGACGATGAGCAGGTCGGTCTTGAGGATGTCTTCTTCAGCCATGATCAAGCCTGTGTTATTTGGTGGGCTGCAGCAAGGGAGATGAAGACGAAAGGCAGATACACTAGAATCGACCTCAACACTTTCACGGCGAGCAAGGAATCTTGGGTGAAGAGGACTGAAACTGATACTGAAATCAAGAGGAGTAACAGAAAGCTCACTGCACTCCCCTCTTCACCAAAAAAGGCAATATATATATATATCTTCAATTACTCGGCAAGAGCAAGTCTTGGGCCGGGAACTTCAAACGTTTAATCTTCAATTCCTCACGTAATTTCTTACGAAGACTGGGAAAGTCTCCAATCGAGGATTCCCGATCTGCAAGGGCGCTCCGGGCGGGATAAGCCCAGAATTAATGAACCACCGGGCCATTGAAACAAAGCAAGGGCGGAACAACCATGAGAGCAGGAAAAGCAACAATACAACGCAGAGAAATGCAGAGAAATGCAGAGAGGGCAACGGGCCACTGGAAGTTGAGAAGTAGCTGCAAGATACTTGGGAGAACGTCCTTCTTGGTAAAGCAAACGTGAGAACAATGTCACAATCGACTGCGCTGCAGCGGCAGGTGGGATCCTGCCAAGAGAAGACCGCGTCCATTTTGGTCGTACTCGCGGGCGAGGTGATCCGAGAGAGAAGGAAGGAATGAGAGAATGAGACGTGGAACCGCATCGGGGTAAAAGCAGCAGTCAGACTCCGTATGTCGAGATCAATGTAACTCAGGGGGGCCCAGCAAGAGGACCACATGCGCGGCAACGAATGTGGTTTGCGCGCGCTGACCGAATCGAATCATTTTTACCCTTTGCTGCAGTTCGGTTGAGCTGCCGCTCTTTGATTTATCGGCCCATTCTCACCCTCCATCTCATCTTGACGCTATGGCGGTGACTCGCGTTGGAGGGCTAGGCTAGGTGCATCTTGACAACTGTTGCTTCCGATGCTGTGCCGTACGAAGTAGACTTACCTGGGGTCTGGCGATTAGATTCATAGACGAAAGAACATTCCATTTTGGAGACCATGATTGACGTTCATGAAGGCGAATATCTAAGGAAAACAAAATCTTGAGCCCTCGATGATAGTTGAGGAGGGACCAGCGCTTTGAGGACACGGGAGTTCCTGCCTTGGCTATGTTGAGGCGAGGGACTGTACGAAGTATGGGTTCACGTGATCTTGCCAGGTGTCAGCAGTGCACGGAAGAGATGGAAGGGGCGTCTTGATCCAGCAGGCAACCATGAATCATCACTAACACAACACTACGAAGTAGTCCTTGTGTCAAGTGGATGGGGAATCGTGAATTGAATCGCGGCAAGTCCTCATGTTACGAACTTGGGGTTGGGAATTCGAGCTCTACCCCCATTCGCCTCTCCGCCATGTCCCTCGGCCACCTAGAATCTATCGTCTGCGGGCGAGACCCAAGAACCGCCCACCTCTAGGAAAGCTAGGAAAGTTCAAAGATCGGAAGGTGAAGAAATTCGCGTCACGACCACCATGTCCACCTTCGACGGTATTATCTCCGAGTTCCCAGATATTCGAGGTCAGTTTAATCATGATTCTCACGTTGGAGTCTTTGTTCTAAATTTTAAGTCTTATAAAACCAAACAGTGGACTTCTTCCGCTACAATCCAAACCATCCTCGGCCGCTGGCATGTTTCCTGAGCCATGTTCATAGCGATCATCTCGCGGGCCTCGAAACTCTCAAGGCTCCCTTGTATGTTCCCGTTTTATCGCGACTATCTCAAGGCCGAATTAATTTACTGATGGTGTTCGTCCGTCCCTGACTCAGTGTGTACTGCTCTGCGGGCACGAGGGAGATTCTACTGCGTCTGGAGAGATATCCATGCAGGATTAATCATGCCAGGGGAGTTCTTGAGGCAAGAGTGCAAACCTACAAGCATCTCAGAAATCTCTTGGTAAGGTCCCTTCTATGATTCTCGGCTGTCCGCTGTCGGCTGTCGGAAGTCGGAGAGATACAGATTCAGGCCGAATAACTGAGAGACGGAGAGAGCGATCTGACATTTGTCTCCGCAAGAAACCGATTCCTCTGGAGACGCCAACAGAACTCGAGTTGAAGCCGGGAGTCACAATTCGTGTTACGCTCTTCGACGCCAACCACTGCCCTGGAGCCGTGATGTTCCGTAAGCCATCGCCCTTCTGATCCTCGTGTAACCATAACCCCGTTCTACGACCGTACTGACTCATTTCACTTCAAGTCTTTGAAAGTGAGAGAAGCGCTGTACTTTATACAGGTGACCTTCGTAGCGAACCCTGGTTTGTTAGCTCCATTGCAAGAAATCCAAATCTTGTCGAGTATACAAGTGGTATACGCACCCTCGACAAGATTTACCTCGATACCTCCTTTACTGGCGGCTTGTCGTTTCAGACGAAGGCCGAAGGTATCGCCCAGCTACTCCAGGCGGTATCCAAGTATCCCAAAGATACAATTTTTCACCTACAAGCCTGGACATTTGGGTAAGGCACTCTCCACCACTCCTGTCCTTTTGCTCTAGGGGATGCCGAATAACGAATATTTTAGGTACGAAGATGTATGGATCGCCCTGTCCAAGGCCCTTAAGTCTAGGATCCATGTCGATGACTACAAAATGCGGATTTACTCCTCCCTGACGACCCGTCTCCCCGAAAATGCGCGTCCTGGTCCCCATCTCCACATGACTCCTGAGGCAGCCGCGTTAACGGGCTTTACTTGTGGTAATACGCCACACCCCGGGTGTCTAACGCGAGACACGAATGTACGTCTGCATAGCTGTGAGAAGGGAAACTACTGCGAGGTCGTTAAGAAGTCCCCCGTCGTTTGGATCTCCCCGATAGTCGCTCGCTTGCCCGATGGTGCCGACTTAGTTGAGATGGGTGTGGGTGGAGGAGGCGACGACCTCGAGAGGGAGGCGGAACTTGAACATTTAACTCTCGAAGAGATGGATGTCTTGATGAAGATGTAAAAATATCCCCGGAATGCCGAAAGACCCGAGACTACAGACTAACGCCAAGGGATAAAAAACAGAATTACTGAAGATGACGCCGTATCTGTCGAGGTACAAGACCGCATCCGCGAAAGTCTCTTGAGTAAGACGGTCGATGGCCGCAACATTTCGCTAGACCTCGACATGGCCTCTTTCGGAGACAAAAACGAGATGAATTTGAAAAGGGCAGTGGAGTCTATGTTAAGGGTGTCGCTGCTAGGTAAAGCCGTGCATCGACCACGCCTGGGCCCAGCCTCTGAAGGTCTACCGAAAAGGATCAGCTTCCCTTATTCGAGGCATTCCTCCTACCCTGAGCTGTGCCATTTTCTCCAAGCGTTCAGGCCACGAGATGTCTGGCCTTGCACTGTCAACCCTAGGGAGTGGTTGAGGGAAGGCATTAGCATCAAGTCGCTTCTCGGCGAACATTGCTCTGGCGATATCTTTTTGCACGACCTCAAGATGGAAGCCCTAGCATCTCAGATGGGAATCGCTGGGCAATCGGTCTCTCAGACACCCGAGACCCACGAAAGCCAGTTGTCAATCAGCTCGCGAGGGGGGAAAGCTCCTATTCATCCTACGCAGCAAGGGGACGCTGAACAAATAGCAACATCCATGTTAAAGGCAGACGGCGAATCCGTGAGCAAGCCGATAGAGATTTCCGATGACTCCGGCAATAGAGATTCCTCGCAAATCCAATCTAAGGTATCTTTCCAACAGGAAGGGGAGACGTCTAGGAAACGGGATTTTGAGTCTTTTGCTCGACCAACGTCAGCCCAGACAAGCCAGGATACCACTACATCGGTCTCGTTCTCGGAGATTTCGGTGCCAGGAAGCTCCCCTGCGCCTTCGAGACTGCGGATAGATGCTTACAATGCGATGATGAGGAACTTGGCTGGGGATGGAAGCGGAGGCTGGGAAGCCATTGGGCTGATCTCTACGGGACATAACCATACTCATGCAGAGGTCGAACTAGGCGAGGGTTATAAGACATGAACAAAGCCACAATAGAACAAATGACTGCGCATTATGAGTGGGGGCAACATCGACAAGGCATTGAAATTAATTGTAATCGATCAATGCTCGTGAGATGCTGATCGAGGATCGCTCAGAACCCGGCCGTGGATCGATACCAAAAGCCACTCTCCATGCCTGTCCAATCATTTCTACCCTGTCGGAAATCTTGCAGCGCAGCACGACAGTAGCAATTAATCTGCCTCCCTTCAGTACCATAACCGTCTTCTATCCACCCGAGTTCGGGACCCTAGTCCAGGTTTTGCACTGGAAGGAGAGATGGCTGATGCAGACACACACTCTTCTACAGACGACCTCCCAAGAGAGACAGAACACAGGCAATTGCGGAAATTCCTCTTGCTCTTCCTGAGATTTAGGATCATAGATGCAATGTGAGGTTGCAGTGTCCCACCATTCTCTAACCAGTCTTGTCGAGCGCTTCTCCTAGTTCTTCCTGGAATATAATTACTTCGTAGAGAAGGACTTCCTCGGAGCGGCGACTTTTCTTTATTTATTCGTTTCCTTTAAGAAGACACGACGTATGCTCTACCCTAAGCTCTAGTCTCTAAGATCCTAGGTAGTCTCAAACTTCATACCGAGGTTACCTTAGATGCTGTTTTGGGTCCTAGATGTGCATCTCGGTCCTCCAGAAAATGGTAGAGTTCCAGCACCAAGATCAGATTCATGACGGGCAAGCCAGAGATGCGGAAACCAGTCAATCCGGCCCCCAGGATGGCACCTTGGAATTAGTCGACTTCGTCCTCAACCATGGTTTGCCATTGCAGAGGTGGGGAAACCCCGGGTTCGGGGAGCGGTCCGTGATGAGAGAGCCCAGAAAACGTCACCTTCATAAATTAAACGAAACAGGGCTTTTGCAGGGGATTTTTTAGATCCAGCTTCCCTGGTCCCAGAGATCCGAGATCACATCACCCACAGAACTGGCCATGGACAATACGAAGTAATATCCCCCTTCGATTCGTAACGAAAACTGGACGATTCAGGTACACTTTTTGCTTCGCACAAACGACCAACACTTGTGTATTTCCCACGAGGGAAAAGAGAGGGGAGGGAGGAAAGAAGGGAAAAAAACATCCAGACACTTGACGTATCTAATGCAACCATATGTACGCTGTGACCCCGCGACGAGGCACATCTGTGACGTGTGACAGGAAGCGGAGCTTGTGGTTTAAGTGTGTGCGTCTTGTCTGAAAGCGGGCAGAAACTCGTCGAACACCCACCGACGCGAGGTTGTATCGGTCGGGGCGGCTTTTGCTGGCTTCAAAACGCTCAACTTTCGGTCCTTTCCCCGGACCTTGCCCACCCTCGTGGGCTCCTCCTCGGATCTTTGGTCCGCCCAAACTTTGGAAACCATTCGAGCCACACCAACCCAGTGATTTGAGGAGGACCCCCTGTCACAGACGGGTTTTGGCCCCAGCGCACGACTTCCCTCCTCCCTCCACTTCCCGCTCCGCTCTTGCGACTCGGCACATGAAATTTCTTGGACTTCACTTCCCATCCGGTGGGAATATGCGATATGCCGTTTGCAGTGGTCTGTAAGAGGAGCGAAGAGGAGGGAAGAGGCGGACGCATCTAGGCAAAAATCGCCCCCCCTTCCCCCTTTGTGCCACTCAGCTCAGCCCATAAATCCTGCTGAGCATATCAAAGTGTCTCAAAGATGGCTTGCTATTAGTCTATTAGTTGGTGGTCCTCACGGGACGGCGCTGGATCCTGTCAGTGTCACTGCCAACAAGATCTTGTAATCCCTCGATCCGCAGGCGCAGATCTTTCCCTTTCTCATGGATGATTCGAGGGTAATCATGCCACTCACGCCCGCCCCCAAACGTCGTTGAATTCGTCACTACCCTATCGGTTCTTTCCAATAATGAGGGAAGAAGGGTGCACAGACACAAATACCCCGATGGTCGAGGCTTCATCCCGACCCCAGGAGGAGTAAGAGCCTCGGGGCGGCGTTTCAACATGTTGGGGCCAAAGAAGGAGGGCGCAAGTGGCAGTAATGGTAGAATAACTAATGAATGGATGGACGGACGAGGGAAGAAAAAGAAAATCCAGCTTGCGCGGCGATGTGATGGCAACGAAGCCGCTTGAGAAGTGTATATTTAGATAACGTTGAAATCAATGGTGCGACAAGTTCAAGAAGGAACGGAAACGCTCGAGGACGCATTAGTTGACACATTTACCTCCGGCACACGGACGTTTCTAACGATCATGGGCCATTGAAACCTCGACGACGTCGTGTGCTTGAGCGGGCAGAAGATTTACTTATAGGAGCATCCCGCTGCTCATCCCATTTCTGCCGGTCCGGGATCTTTTTTTTTTCTTTCTCCCAGCCCTCGCTCTGAGAGAGAGAGCATCTAGACTTACACTGCTTGCTGATCTTTTATACTCATCCATACTCTTTCTCCCTTTCTGGGTTGACACTCGAGAAGAGCTTTTTTCACATCATGTCGCAGGCCGCGATGCCCGTGCCAGGCCAATATCCAGAGCTAGATGCTGAGACGAGAGTTCCTATCCTCGTTGGCATCTCGATAGCGTTTGGTCTGGCAACAACTATCGCTGTCGCTCTGCGGCTGTACACTCGGTTTTTCATTGTGTGCGCCGTGGGGTGGGATGATGCTACGATCGCATTTGCTCAGGTGCGTATAGCTTTCGAGCAGATCTGGATGGTCTTTACTGACCGATGTATGATCTAGGTATTATCTATTGGTGTTTCTATCATCACCATTCTTCGTAAGTGTGCAGCATCCTTTCGCGCGCCCGTGCTTCTTCGATCAGGACTAACATTCTTGGAAGAGGCCAAATATGGTCTCGGCACACACGTGTGGTTAACAACGGACGAAGAAAATATGGCCCAGCTCAAGGTTTGTTACCCTCTCTAGCCTCTAACTCGCAGCAACTTTTTCTTCTTCTCACGGGCTCAGTATAAAAAGAAAAAGGAAAATAAGAAAAGGCTAACCTACCCCGTTCCGATCAGGCTCTCTTTGCTGGCATGGTCATCTACAACCTCTCCCAAATCGTCACCAAAATGTCCTTCCTCCTCCAATACCGACGCATCTTCTCCGAGGGCCGCACCCGCGTCGTCTGCCTCGTCCTCCTCATCTTCCTCGCCATCTGGGGCGTCGCGCAGGAGATCCTCGTCGGCATGTCCTGCGTGCCCGTCGCCGTCTTCATCCCCAGCCGGATGGGCAAGTGCATCGACGCCTTGACGGTGTGGTACCTGACGTCCATCATGAACATTGTTACGGATTTCATGGTGTTCACGACGCCGATGCCCGCCGTGAAGAATTTGAAGTTGAGGAAGAAGCAGAAGCTGATGGTTCTATCTATTTTCGGTCTCGGCTTTTTGTACGTTTTGACCCCGCTGAGTTAGAACAAACAACATCTTAGTTAAATGCAAGATGGGAGAGAATGAGGCAAACCAGAAACTGACCCACGCTTCCAGCACCTGTGTTATCTCCATCGTTCGCCTCTTCACCCTCCGAAGCGCCGTCAACACCACCGATGCCACATGGGACAATGTCCCCACCTCCTACTGGACCGTCGTCGAACTCAACTGCGGCATCCTCTGCGCCTGCCTCCCGACGCTACGACCCTTCCTCCGCAGGGTCCTCCCCAGCGTCTTTCCGCGCACCGAGAATTCGTCGAGGCACCACCGACGGCCTAGCGAAGGCGGTGGTCTCGAATCACTCAACAACGCGCGGACCCCCAAGAGGGGCAAGCCTCCGCGCGGCATGTACACGATTACTGGGTTTACGAACTTGGGCAGCGCCGAGGGCTTGAAGGAGAATGCGGCGACGTACGAAGTGAACGAGTACGCGAACTATCCCGGAAACGAAGTGAAGCTTACTACGTCCATCTACGGGAGCCGAGATGGCGCGCATCGGGGGAATGAGTACGGGCAGGAGATTAGGGTGACGACGGAGATTGGGAGGAAGGAGTCGATGAAGCAGCCGTATGGTTGGACGTGAGCCTGAGTGAAGCCACACGTTTTTTTTTTTTCTTTTCTTTTTCTTTTTTTTTTCTTTGGTGACGGATAACGGAATATGGCATGAACTGTAAGAATAGGTGGACATGGTATACCGGGAAAAAAAGGGGATTTTGGAGTTACGGGTGATCCTGGGGCTCTTCCCTCTACGGATTGATCGCACGATTTGGGCGCAGACTGGAAAAGGACTTCATCGGGATTACGGCACAACGGGAACAAAGGGGATTTCCTTTTCTGTATACTATCTGTTTCCTCTGTCTTTTCTCTTCCCATTCGTTTGATACCTGGAGGTTAACGTGATGGCGTTTCGGGGCGGAATCGGTCGTTTGCTGCACACAGGCAAGGGGGAAAATATATCAATCCATTTTCTATTTCATATCCACTCACAAACTTGACTTTCTCTCCTCGGAAGATATTCGTCTCAGTGGAGATCCAGACAGCTCGCTAGCTGTTTCAAAACTATGCGACTTGGCAGGACACTCCGCGTCGTGAGCCAACAAGGTGGGCAGTGATCGGGAAGCTGCAGCAGGTCAATTTATCCTAAACGCTTCGGCAATATGCGCTTTTGGCGAGATGTGGCAGGCTTCATCGGGGCTGACTACCGGAGTCGCTGATAACGTTTGGTTCATTATACCTAGTGCCATGAGAAGGCTTAGCTGTCTGAGTGAGTGTCGGCTAGCCTTTGCTGTGCAAGGAGGAGCAGTGGCGCAAGCAAGGCGTCCGGTGTAAGCGTCTGCGACTCGAAGAGCCCGTTCATGCGGTCCATTCTATTAATTTCTTCTCCCCCAGAACTAGACAGAGAGATATTAGCAAGTGCACCATTGGACTCCTGGTTCGAGATCGAATATCTCAAAGCTGCAAGAGAGCGGGAGAGATGTCCTCGGACCAAAGCTCCCTTACCGTAGATAACAAAAGAGCCACTCTCTCTAGAGCCTCTGTCTCGGTCATAATTTCATAATTCCCTTTTGGAAATTTGCGTGTCGGCGATGTAAGCCCAAAGGAAGGAGCTCACGACCTCCCCCCCTTTCTGGACGCACCTTCCTCACAATCTGCCAACTCTTGTTATAACTTTATATACGATGGCACGGAAACAGCTTCCAACCGAGCAGCCCAAGTAGGTAACACTGCAACCAAATGGCCAAGTGGTCAATTGGAGCGCTCAGAAGGTTAGAAAATTGCAATTTTCGTAGCTCGCGGCAAGCAATCAGGAGTTCGATCCTGGGAGCGCGCCGCGAGCGAGCTTTTTATATTTTTCCTTCCTTTTTTCCCCCTCCTTTTTGATTTTTGTCTTTCTTTTCTTTTATTCTCGTTTTTACTCTTACTTATTCCCTTTGTAATTGTACCACGTCCTGTGAGATTGTAGATTTTCTTCTGCTGAAGGCTGCTTCTCTTACTGCCGAGTTTCAAGTGACTGACCCGAGCAACATAGTGGATATGTGGTGGAATGGCCTTCGGTAAAAATAGAAGTAGGTGTTGGCGATTTGGTAAACTAGATCCGACCTTTACGACCACTCATCACTTCTCCCCCATCGTTTTGAAGCAACATCCCCAATTCGAGACTCGATGGGAACGAGAATCGCGAAACTTGGATACCAGCGTCCTCGGGGGGTTAAAGATGAGAGTAGCAGGAGGTGGGAAGGAAGCAGGCACTGAACAAGGGGGCGGAACTTCGAATGACCTTGGCGCATTGTCAAAGGCATTTTTCTTGCAACTTCGTATCACGGTGCCTTCGTGTTCGGGTCAGATTGTTTGGCGAGGGGAGAGACCTTCCAGGGTTTTCTTCGAAGAGGGAGGTTCGCGATGACCCTTGCTTATCCAGTGTGAATGGTCCCAGTCAAGGCAAACCCTGGATTACTTCCTCTCCGCCGTCTCCTTTGCCATGACAACGTCGGTAATTGTTTCCGTTGATCGCCTCCGGTCATCCAGCGTCGGCTCACAGATCCGAGTCAGATGATGGACTCCATCACTCAGGTTCGAGGCCAGGACAATAATTTAGTTTACTAACCTCTTCGTGGACGAGTTGCATTGTCAAGCCTTGGGGAGGGGGAGGTCTCCAACTCAAGCCACCCTTATCCCTCATGATGGAACGTGTGACTGCGACCAGGGATAAGAGATGTTAACATGGTCAATCTCGTATTCATCCCATTCACTGTTGGGGAGGAAGGGAGTAAGCAGAGGACTCGAAGTCGTGAGAGACGGTCAAACAAGGAACTCCGCCGTCGCCTTGGCGCTAAATACCGAGATGAAGACTAGGATGGTTAGTTGACACATCACTAGCCATCGCACTAAACCCATTCACGTCATGACAGTTCCGGAGACATCAAAGCAAGGTTTCCCTGGGCAGTTTTCCCTCTTAGGTCGCACGCAACTCCTGCATGAGCGTTGAGCAATGACCTCACTTTCTACGTCAGGACCTACAGATGGGACCTTCAAGTTACTTAATTGGAAGTAGGCTCCCCAAAAGAGATGATACGAAATACGGTCTCAACCGCAATTGGACATTCCAGATCCCAGGCCCCTCTTCTGGAACCTGGAACACGAGGTTGGTCACCCGCCACCCTCACCTTTTTTTTGTTCCTTCACGCCTGGCAACTACCCCATGTAGGCCTTGAAGCGAATTCTCTCATGGGCGGAGGAATTGAAGTTCTCTCGATGCATGCCGAAGCAGGGACAACAATGGCCGCCTTTCTCATCAGCTAAGCCCATCATGCCTTTTTTTTATTCTTCTTTTTTTGTGACCCTAGACCATGCCATGTTGAGAGTGGCCTGTTGCTCAACAGTCTCGTCTCGTTTATGAATGACGGCTCCATGGTTCCATCAGAGTGGATTTGATGAAGATTTGGGCTAAAAATATCTTCCGCAAATCGCTACGAATAATTACCGGGTGATCAGCACCTTAATTTTTGTCACGTCGTGGGGTGCAGGACACGTCAATGCTAGGCCTATACTAATCACCTTAATCTTATTGACGCAATGCAGACGCCAACAATGGTTTGCTTGGCAGGGCCGGCAGGATGTCAGAAGACCAATTTGTTCTGGTTCTGGGATTCTGGATTCGGCTTCCGACGTCGTGGGATCAATAAAGTGAAAGCAAAAGCTCGACAAAGCACAAAACACAAACAAACAAAAAAGCAAAGGGGAAAAGCAGACAAGTGGCGTGGCGAGACCTAACGCTATGGGCGACAGAAAAACTGCACAGTGATGAAGATTGGTGATGCCAAGGCCTGAATACGAGGGTCGTGGTGTTGTGGTTGACCAATGGAGGATAACCGAACCTCTGCAACTTGGGATGCCCCTGTTCGAATCAGATGACGGCCGAATCTTCGACCGACACGACCATAAGCTGGTGACGTCGGGGGAATTCTGGGGTTGGAATTGGCATTGGGGTCGTGGGTTGGGCTCGGGTGGGCGAGAAGCGTGAGGATGAATACATAAACAGCGCTTCCCGACAGGCGAGGACGTGACACCTCCAGACTTGGAAACAAGATCAAAGAATTAGCGCTGAACATAATAATTATCGTTGTATATACCAACTCACCTAAAGTCGATCGCTTTTTGCACATCCTTCCACAATGAAGTCGTTCGCTCAACTCGCCGTCTCACTCGCTCTGTAAGGGCCATCCGCCCTCTATCTCACAATTTGGCAAATTTCAGGAACTAACGTGAGTGTTTCGTCCTTTAGCACCGGCGTCACTGTCGCCCTACCAGGCGGCCACCACCACTCCGATGATGGCGGCGTTACCTTTACTACGGTCGGCCCCTCGGGACCCTCGGAGCCTCCGCCGGCGCAGACGGGCTGCCCCACCGTGACGGTCACGGGCGAACTCTGCTCCACCTGCGTGGTCCCCGCATGCCTCGGTCTCGCCACCGTTACGCAGAGCTGCGGTTGCCCCGAGGCCATCCCCACCGTCACCCTCAACTTCCCCTGCGAGGATAATTGCAAGAACGTCGGGTGCACCACGTCGTTTGACGTTGTCACTGAAACCTGTGAACCCACAGGGTCTGGCACTGACGAGCCGACCGTCACTCCCACTGGTACGGAAGAGCCCCCCGAGTCGAGCTGTAGTGAGGAGCCGACCGAGCCTACTGGCGAGCCCCCTGAGTCGAGCTGCACCGAGGAGCCGACTGAGCCCCCGGAGGAGAGCTGTACTGAGGAACCTACAGAGCCTACAGGCGAGCCGACGGGCGAGCCCACTGGTGAGCCCACTGGTGAACCTACGGGAGAACCCACCGGAGAGCCAACGGGCGAGCCTACCGGACCCACCGGCACGAGCGGCCCTGGACCTACGGGCAGCAGCACTCCTCCCCCTACTGTCAATGCTGCGTCGGTCCAGGGCGGTTCTTTCTGGGCCGCTGCTTGGGTCGCTCTCGGTGCCGTTGTTCTGCTTTAGCTGATGGATGAGTTGGATGAGGGTTGTCTGTGGGGATGGAGGTCGTGGTTGGATGGCTACGAGGCAAGCTATGGGCCAGAATAGGCGCTGCGTGATGATGCTGTAATGTCTGGAAGGGAGGATGCAGCCTGGACGAAGAATGTGTGTATATGTGCTATGTGTTCTATGAACGAGTAAATGAAGCTTTTGGATATAAGCTCTATGATGTGATGCTAACTGAGATTGCAAGATGGTAATACTTCTTACACCACTCTAACTGGGCATCCTGGATCGCGATGGAGCGGACCAGGGCTGATGAGGGGACGTGACTTGTTTGAGAACAGCTCAAATCATGTGAAAAGTCTGTATTAACATACTCTCTGTTCCCGTCAGAATTGTTACAATTCCATGTGAAGTGCCTTGTTGGAAGTACAATTGGACTTTGATTTCGTAATCGTGTTGATACAATGTACAGTTCAAGAGTGTTGACAGTTGTATCCAAAATTCAACCCCTGAAATTCACATTGAATCTCGAATTTCCCGGATTACTAAACTCCTCAACAATCTCACACTTTCTTTTCGATTCGCTTTTCCATCGAACTTGATACGAGTTCTCGTTGATTCATGATTCATTGATCAAAGCCACCAAGTCTCGCTCGATGTTCCTGATGGATTGGTTTATCCCTTCAAACTCCGCTCCAAGGAAGCTAGTTATAGGCCACTAAGGGCGACAGCTTTCACCAATGAGTGCTCATTCCACTCACTAGCCCTTATGGCCAAGCGGTAAGGCGTTTGGCTCGTATCAGCGACACCAAAAGATCCTCGGTTCGAATCCGAGTGAGGGCATCATTTTTTGGTCCTAGGTCCTATTTCACATGAATTGAGGGGTGGGCGGAGGATCAATGCAGTTTTTTGGACAATTTTCTTGTTGGAATTTATGCTGAAATTATTCATTTTCATTATTATTTTATTTTATTTTAATTTTTTCTTTGCTCTTCCGTTTTGAATAAAGACCTAGACAAGGCCTTTCTTTCTATGAATTCTCTTCTCTCGTGTTTGGCAGATAAGAATAATTGTTATCAACTTGATGCTGTTCTAGGCTTCTCCTTTGTTTATTCGGCAGACGGCGTCCTCCTTGATATAGCTTGGTCAAGTTTTACAGCTGGACCGATGAAACCCCTCCATTTCCCTCTGTTCGCGCTCCATCCCGTCCACAGCGCTAGCACAGCCACCGAGTCACTGTCCAGTCAGTCCAGTCACTGTCCAGTCAGTCCAGTCACTGTCCAGCCAGTGCCACTCACTATCCACCTTCCTTCTACACCTCAGCCCATTTCCCTCACACAACGAGCCTCGACAAGGAAAGTCTCCAGTTTTCAACACCCACACAAAGCTTGTCCCTCGGCGCGCCCGCCAGCTTTAACATCTTTCTGCCTGCCCCCCAGCACATGCCGGTTGGCGAACTGCATCCGAGGGATCCCCTGAATAAACTGGGCTCCAAATGACGTGGCCCGGCAGCTTGGCCTGAGTGCCTTGGGTCCTGCAGCAAGCAGAGTTAGCTCGAGTATGGTTGGATACTGGATCAGATCTGGCAAAAGTGGTGTGGTGCGGTGACATCAGGAGGGGGCAAATTGGAGCTCTCCATTGCAGCATGGGGAACTTTGCGGACCTGAGAAGACCTTGGAACTGGGCCTTTCTTTTTTTTTACCTTGGTGGCTTGTGAAACGATATGCTTCGAGATGTTCTTGGCTTCTTTTATTTGGACTTACATAGCTCCCTTTCCTTGAACATGGCTTTTGATCTTTGATTATTCTTTTTTCTTCCATTTACCAAGCTCCACTCGACAGGTTTTACAGCTTTATAGCTTTACAGCTTCATTCCTCTTGCTCTTTCGGTCCCTCTGCCAAGCCTAGAGCTAACACGCATTGATACATAAACTCAGCTCTTCCTGCATCCTTCAGCTGTCTCTCAAACCCAATCTCTCTTGAGCTCTGTGCCCGAGATTTCAATACCCCGCCATCATCATCAGCATCACAACCACTTGCCCCTCCTCTCCTCTACCCAACCCCCACCAACCACAACCACAACCACAACCACAACCACAACCACAACCATGGTCCTCTTCGAGACAAGCCGCCAAACAACCCGCGTCGCCGTCGTAGGCGCCGGCGACGTCGGCGCCGCCTGCGCCTTCGCATGCATCATGAACCACGTAGCCGGCGAGATCCTCCTCGTCGACATCAAGGAGACCTTCCGCGACGCCCAAGTCCTCGACCTAGGCGACGCCGCCTACCGCGGCACACCATCCGTGCGCGCCGGCTCCTACAAGGAGGCCGGCCAGTGCGACGTCATCGTCGTGACCGCGGGCGCCAAGCAGAAGCCCGGTGAGAGCAGGCTGCAGCTCATCGGCCGCAACATTAGCATCTTGAGGACCGTCATCGAGGGCATGAAGCCCATCAGCAAGGATGCCATTTTACTGCTCGTGGCGAATCCCGTTGATGTTTTGACTTGCTTCGCGCAGGAGATTTCGGGGTTGCCGAAGCAGCAGGTTATTGGGTCGGGCACGTTTTTGGATTCGATTCGGTTGAGGGGGAGGTTGTCGCAGAAGATTGGTGTGAGTTTTATTCTCTTTATTATTTTTATTCTTTTTTTGGGTCGGATCTTCTTTTCGTTGTTTATTGTTATTATTTCCTTTTTTTCCTCTCCAAGGTAAACCGATGAGAAGAAGTGTTGGCTAACTTTGGGGAATATTCTAGGTCTCTGCCAACTCCATCGATGCCTACGTTCTCGGTGAACACGGCGACAGCCAATTCGTAAGTGTTTTATCCTCCCCCTC
>JUDQ01000217.1:47639-59799 GCA_000812075.1 Scedosporium aurantiacum
CGCTGGCGCTGAACGAGGATGAGCAGAAGGCGTTGGAGGGCTCGGCGGCGACGCTGAGGGGGGTCATTGCGGATGTTAGGAGGGATTTTAAGCTTTGAGCGCGGGGTGTTGCGCGTTGAAGCGGAAGAGTTGGATATTCTAAGTTTATTTTATTTTATTTTATTTTTTTTACCGTGAGATGGGATACAGAAGGAAATCAATGAGCTATGATGGTTTTTCTGTTTGGGAATGATGCGAACTAGAGTTAAACTCTTGGAGACTTAGAGAGATAGTGTGGGATCTACTGAGGTTGGGTGGAATTGGTCTGTTACAAATACACCACCCGCAACATAAAAAGTCGTATGTATGGTCAATAAACTACGATGCTGGATCCGTACAACTACCGTGATCATGCTCTGTTGTTTTTATCATGTCGTACCCAGCCCTATTTTTTTTCGTGACAATGAAAAGAAGATAACTGCAAGCTCTATCGTACATAGCTGTCCCCCGGCGACCTGCCCTGCAACATGCCAAGGACTGATTGATACCTACCTAGCTTATCCGACAACGTCAAATGTCTCCTCAATATCCATATCGTCATCATTTCCGTAGCGCGAATGAGAAAAGTCATCATCCACATCGGCGTGGAGCACCTGGGTGACTCCCCTTTGCTTCGGCTTCGGCTTCGGCTTCGGCGCGGGGGAAGCTTCCTTCACCGTCGGTTCCTCGACATCCGCCATCTCTTCCTCGTCGCCCTCCTCTTCACCCTCGCCGTCGCCTCCCTCATCTTCGTCGTACTCTTCCTCTTCACCTTCCTCACCCTCGCCATCTTCATCGTCATCGTCCTCCTCGCTACTCGAGCCTGATCCATCGCTGTCGCCGTCACTTCCGGGATCATAATCCTCCTCGAGTTCATCCTCCTCATCCTGCAGCTTCTGCTCCGCCTCGAACTGTGCCTTCTCTAGCTCAGACATTCCACCGACCTCTGGAGCCTCGGTGTTATCTCCGGTCGTCTCCTCGTCATCACCAGCGCCTGCAGTCTTCTTCGCCGCTCGAATATTCTCGGCAAGCTCAAGCTTAGCCTTTCGTTGCTCGGCCATGCTACGATCCTGCAACCTGTTCTTCTTGACGTAGGTCTCGTCGATACCCGCATAGTCGGCCTGGTCAATCATGGCGAATTCAACCTCCGTCGACTCTCCCTCTTCCGCAAACACCTCGACCACGATGTTGAATGTCCTCTGCAGGACGCTCGTGTAGCTGACGGCAGAAATGCGGTCGAGCGGGATGAAAAGAAGCGGCTTCTTGTAGCCCCACAAAACGCCGTTCTCGAGGAAGAACAGGTATCCGTCCTTCGAGCCCCGGAAGGCCTTCACATGCACCGCCTTCTCCTTGGACCTGTGCGGCTGCACGATGACGCTGTGGAACTTGTTGGGGTCCGCCGAAACGATGTCGACGGCGTTGCCGGCCTTGCGAAGGTGGTTCTTCAGGGCCCAGTGGAAGAGCGTCTGGTAAGAGTCGGAGTAGTGCGAGGCTTTGGCGGCGTCGGATCCGCCAATCGTGCCCTGTTTCGGGGGCGTGGCTGGCACTGTGAAGACGAGGGGGTCGGTCGCTGACGCGATGCCTTTGAGAGGGGCGAGGCATGTTCCCTTGGGGAAGAGAATGTAGTTGTGTTGGACCTGGGCTTTTTCCGGAACCGGAAGGTAGAAGGCATATTCTGGGACGAAGACGAACAAAGTGATTAGAAACATATTGACTCTCCCTCAAACAGGACAATAGAGTATTTTACACAATAAAAAAAACTTACCAATATCCTGCCAGTGGTACACGATCCCTTGAACCGGACCAGGGGCATTGGCCGCCCTTGCATAGAGATGGTTTGCCGTGAAGCACAGGTCGAATTTCTTTCGCTGCGGAATAGAAATGGAAACTTCCTTGATCTCAAGGAGAACAGGCTCCCGAGAAGCATCGGCGCTATTCGCTCCGTTTAGGCCGTCCGGTTCACCTACTCGCCTCCGCTTCGCAGCGGGCTCGCCATTCGTCTGGAGATCGCACACGAAATTCGCGATGTTGTTAAACAGGGCAACACGACTCGGGGAATCTGGAAAATCGGGCTCGATTAGCTTCATGGGAATCAGGACATGCCAGGGATGGGAGGAAGAGGGGGGGGAAACGTACCGGCGGCTGCCTTGATGCCCTCGAGGATGTCTGGGCGAGACTGAAAGGCGAGGCGGAGCCTCTGCGCGTCGAGGGAGACAGACATTTTCAGGTGATTCGGCCGGCTTCTAAGGACGGACCGAATAGGACGACGAAAACTCGACGTCGACGGCGATGAGGATGAATTGGTCGCTTGATTGAGTACCACAGCGATCTTGACGCGTTTTTTCTTCGCCTTCGTCCTGGTCACAGCGCGACTGGTTTCCTCGTTTGGAGCTGAGTCAGCTCGAAACTTGACTTTGACTTTGGGTTTTGGAAGTTGGTGTTTTGGGAAGAAAAGAAAGAGGTCCCAGGACTTGAGGTTGTTAAGGAGAAATGGTTGGAGGAAGTCACTTATACGCTAGGTTGGACGCAGAGTTACTTTTTGCAAGGGTTGCCTCTTAACAAAGATAACCCCGCGCTGGGAACATCTGCTGGCCCCCTCAGCATCTTCATCTGATCATCACCTTCTCCTTTCTTGCCAGGGAGGTGGACTATGATGGTTTTCATAATCAAAGGCTAATTTACAGTGAAAATGCAATTCCCGAATGTATATGCTCACCGGAGAGTGGCAGACACAGCCAGCAAAGGCTGTGACATCTGCTACAGGCCAACTTCAAGTGTCCTTCTCTCAAATGGCCCTGACGGAAAGGTAAGGAGAGGTTTTTGATTTTATTGTTCCATAAGAGAGGAAATCAGCTAAACCTCCCATGTAGGATTTCTTTTATGTCTGCGTGACGCATCTCAAAGACAGAAACTTCTGTACACCCATTATTGACCAGGCCGCTATTGATGCGAAGAAGAAGAAGGAGCTCGAGGACGAGGTGGAGAGAGTGAAGAAGGAGTACGAGGAGAAGAAGAAGAAGAAAGAGGAGGAGAAGAAGAAGAAAAAGGAAGAGGAGGATGACGAGAAATCCAAGGACGGCAAGGAAAAGGAGAAGGACAAGGACAAGGGGGACAAGGACGGGGACAAGGATAAAGAAAGCAGTGAACCTGGAGAGAAGAAGGACAATAAGTCCGATGACTCTAAAGTATGTGTTGCAGCAACACCCAAGCATCATGGACCCTGCATCGCTAACTCAACGGACTCACTCCCAAGGCCGGGTCTCCGACACCAACAGCAGAAGAACCTCGTGTCTTTGCCCTTCACCGGTAGGTCGGCCCTCGAGCTGCCCGTCTGCATCCTACTTTATCATCGTCGAACTAAAAATTCTCCATCCACAGGACATTCTACCAGCAGCGGGTTGAGAAGAGGCGACAAATGGAAATAGCCAAGCGAAACCGCGAGAGGCTTCAGCAACCAAACTACTTCCCCTCGGTGCCAAAGGGTCTGCCAGGTGCCTGAGTTGCCCCGCGATTGGTCTTACTCAGATCAGTCTCGGTATAAGGCTGGACACCCGCAAAACAACAACCCATAATCCATGGCATTCCTCACAAGCCATCTTGCCGATCTCCCTGGATTCACCCCCCTACTGGACGAGGTACCTGAGCTTGGCGTTTTCGAAGTACCTCTGTTTTGCTGGGGAAACTGGCCGTTTATCGTGTTCCCTTCTCCAAAAACGATACCGTTTAATGCGAGTAAGACGAGGGATTCTTGGACCAAAATCTCACCCGAGTGCCAAGATCCGACTTTTCCAGAAGCTTGACCTGTATTCTATTAGACGAGAGTCGAAGGGACCAACTGACTTCTGATTTCCTCGACGTTTCATTTATTTCCTATATTCCATTTTGTTTTATTTTTGTTTGCCCTTTTTCCTCCTTGCTGTTTAACCATTCTCCCTCTTCTTGACTTTGAGCGGATACGCCTGCGGCGCTAGTTTGGTCGCCCGAAGCCCACGTTCGGCAAACCTGGTGTGACCCGGTGCCAAGACGCCTCGTTTCCCGAACAGGCATCTAGCAAGGGCACAGCCAACATGCTCACTGTTGGCTATGGTCAGCCGCAAACAAGCTCGCTTCCTTTCACCAGCAGGGGGGCCGGACCGCAAGCCCTTCCACAAGAAGAATAATGAAGAAGAGAAGAAAGTAAAAAAGGCTTGAACTTTCTTTAGCGTCGGCCAAACTTGGTGGATTAAAATAAGGATTTCCTCAATTTAGTTCTCATCCAGCTTCACCTTCGCCTAGAAGTGGGCTCCTCTCCGAAGATCACCGACCGGAATGAGCCGATCACAACTTTTGTGGGCCTGGTGATACGGACAGCCTCATTTTCCCCTCTAACTCCTTCCAGGCGACCAGAGCGCACCGATCAGGACAAAAGAGACAGGAAGACCCTGGTCAATAGTGGAGGGGAGACTGGCCAAAGACCCCCCTTCCGGAACACGGAAGAAGACGGACGGCTCGGTCCTTGGTTGGTCCGCCCAGCAAGTAATGTGATGGGGATCAATCTTGCTCTTGACTTGGTTGTACCCTCCTCATTATCATCTTGTGTGGGATGACCTGCATGCGAGGAGGTAAACTAGTGCTTACTTCCCTGTTAACACGAACATTGAAAACAAAATTGTCCCCTCCTCACAGATACAATAGATGCTCACCCCCCTCCTCATCAACAATCCGGCCACCATGTGGGACGAGTGATCGTCGAAGCGAAATTCAGGGACCAACCAAATCCGAGGGATATGCAATCGTTTGGAAAGGTTGGGGAACTCGCTCCGCTCCACGACCATTTTTTTTTACCTCGTGGCGGTGGGTGACGATGGATGATATGGTGCTATTTTGTTTTGGGGAAGTGCCTTTGTGTGCTCACCATTGGGTCATGCCAGCCGCCATCATTGGGCATGAGAAGTGGAACATGGAGGATATCGTGTCATTGTTCGGTTGACTGACCTGAGATTTCATGCTGCAACGGGGCCTTGGCACGATCGCCATGATATGGTGGGTGTGTGTGTATGTGCAACTCCATCGAGGGACACCATGTAATACCGACCAAGTCCGAACTAAGACGTCACTGGTAGGACTCCCCCGCACTGCTTGCAGTCCGCTTATGCTGGGGTGAGCAAAGGTATCGAGGTCGATGCCACTTTCGCATACCTGCAGTTCCCTCAATCTATTTCCCGTGCCAAAGTCCAACTTTAATTTTTTTTCTCTTCTCTTTCCTTTCATCCTCCCTCAGCTCGGGGTCTCGGTGAGTGAGAAAAAAAAAGCAAATTTCGAAGAGTCTTCAGTGATCAACATGAGAAAGAGGCTCCCCTGAGGCTCTAGGGCTGAAGATCATCGATGGTCGACGTGGGTCGTACAACTCCACATTCGTGCCTTGTTGATGGAGCATTTAGGGTATTAGGTGCGGAGAGATCCTTGAGAACGTGGGAACCAGAATCGACATGTCCTTACGCTCACGCCCCTCCCCTGATCCGACCTTTTGAACGCCGGTACCGGCAGTGGTCGGTCATTCTTTGAGTTGGTGAGCCTTCGTCTAGTTTCCAGCACTCTAGTCCGGCCGTAATGCTCACTTGGTCAATGTCTGTCAGAAATGGGCTCAGGGTAAGCCCTAGGAAGCCCTCGTCATCCCGTGCCGGAGGCGGGACGCCTGGTTCTCTGATGAGAGAGCTATTTTCAGGTTATCATCAGAACATCTTTTTAACAATGTTGAGAGAGTGATTGGAGCGCAGCGAGGTTTAACCAACCCTCTAGGAACGTGCAATGGCTTCCAAAGAGGGATTTGAACCTCCTCCACCTTTGACTGACGGCAAGAGCGGATGCGGGGACGGACATTAGTCGCCCTTCTGAGAGTCCGCTTCGCTTGGCATTTCTTCACTCGCCTATGGGCCAATAACTCTGAAGAGGTGAGCAAAATGGCAGTAAGGCTTGCCTGCGTTGGGTATTAGAGAGCGAGAGAGAGAGAGAGAGAGAGAGAGACTGTGGGGGTGCTACGAGCCTAGACGGCACTCACCCCAAGACCACATTGTGGCGATACCGACCGATGTGTTGTCCTGATATAGCGTTGTATGTTCGCGACATTTAACCTCACCACTTACGTTCCGCCCATCGACGAAAGAACAAAAGGCGGGACCGGAACCCCCCCCCTTCTCTCACTAGAGTTAGAATAAACAATATGACTGATGTATGGCCCCCAAACCCGCAAACAGCATCATCATCCCGGAAGCGGAAGAGCGCGTCCCCGACCCTCCAGTGCACGAGGCAACGGCGCACGGCATGTCCTATTTGTGAACGGTATGCCCGATGGTTCTGTCTCGTTTATTGGGGGAGGGGTGGATCGGGGGATCGGAATCGGGCTCCTACTAGTCAATATGTGGCGTATTTTCTTTTTTCTTTTTCGCTTCAACGCTTGATTACATCCCACTCTACGAAGTAGAAAGCCGACGATACGGACGTAAAGAGAAGTAAGGGAAGGAAAAGAAAACAATCGACATTAGCTGCCGCGCCGAATCTTACTCTGACCTACGTAATGGGAGGGAATTTGGGGGAAACTTTTTTTTTTTTTTTTTTTTTTTTTTTTTTTTTTTTTTTTTTTTTTTTTTTTTTTAATAGTGCTTGTACGAGAGTCGCAGTGGCTGCTTACACCGGAGGCAATCAATTTAATCGCCCAAACCTCGACACCTTCGAACACGCGGGAGATGCCCATTCGCCCTGCTTACACCGTTTCTAACGTGGGGAGAGCACGGCGGGCAAAGTGTCGCGGGCTCCCGAGGCCTGCTATATGGGTCCTATAAGATGCTCAACTTATACTTCTCGTGCTCTGGGGGATTTGGAACGGATAACGCCTTTGTTGATTTTGCTATCCTTTGATGACGAGAGTGTCCTTACTTAAAATCCATACGCGAGCTACTTCCCATGGATTGTCTCGCTAGAGAAGAAATAGGCCTGAAGAGTGGTAATCAGCCGAGATATCACTCTGTTGAATCGGGAGGTCAAACAGTATATCTAGAAAATTTGTCACTCAGAGCTCAGATGTAAACCAGCCATACTCAGGGGTTCACTCGCATCCTCGTCAGCCGCCCCACAGCCACACCTCGTTTCTACTCCAAATCCGCATCGTCCATATTCCTAATAAACAAGCTATACCACTGAACCGTCCTAACATGAGCCAACACGCTCAGCTTCTCATTGACCGTATGTATGCCCTCCCACATATTATACTCCGGGTCCCAACCAGGCGCGAACCGGAAAATATGCTCGCTCACGTCCCAGTAATACCTCGTATCCGTATTCCCTGTCATGATGCCCGGCGCGACGAGCACATCCTCACCGTACAAACCTCTCGTGGTACCCGAGAGGACCGAGTAAGGCGTCGTGCCGTCGACGGAGGTAGGCGTCACGGGCGCCGGCTCGAGAATGACCTTGGCGATGCCCAGCGTGATGGAGTTGAGCTCGGTCTCGTCGTCCTTGCCGCCGTCCTCGAAGGCGTGTAGCGTGAGGTTGTGCTTCTTGGCGACGCCGCCGGCGAGCTTGGCGAGCTTGTCTTTCACTTCGGCCGAGGTCGTGCCGACGTTGATGCGGTGGTTGATGAGGGCGCGGGCTTGCTCGGGGAGCGCGTTGATTTTTACGCCGCCGGAGATTACGTCGACGGCAACAGAGGTGGTGAAGAGGTACTTAATCGCCGGGCCGGCTTTGGCGGCTTCCCTGGCTAGTTTATCCTCCTTGTGGTGATGGTGGTGATGATGGTGGTGCTTGCCGAGCGAGGCAGCGTGTTCGGGGAGAAGCTTCTTGAGCCTACGGGGGAACTCGTCGGCGTGGGAGGCGCCGCACTGCAGGAGGCCCAGGAAAGGGTTCTCGGCGTGTAGAGTCGGCTCGTAGGGGTTAGCCTCGACCAGTCCGATAAACTCGGCGAGGATACCGATGCCAGTGTGGTCGGGTGGGACCGAGGAGTGACCGCCCGGCATGCGCACGGTAACCTCGACGTCGATGTAACCTTTCTCCGCAACACCGGGGACGGCAAAATTCCTGCCCCACGACGAGATGAACCCGGAACCCTCGTCGACGATAGTAGCCACGCCGTGTTTTCCGTATCTCTGCAGAATAACCTTCGAGAGGTAGTTCGAGCCCTGGCCGCCCGAGATCTCCTCGTCGAAACCAAAAGCCAAGAGAACGGTGCGTTTGGGCTTGTAGCCGGCCTCGACGAGAAGCTCAACCGCTTCGAGAATACCCACCAACGAGTTCTTGCAGTCCGCCGCACCGCGGCCCCAGATGAACGTGCCGTCGTAATCGCCGCTAAAGGGAGGATGATCCCATTGGCTCACCGTCGACTCCTCCACCGGCACGACGTCCTGGTGGGCCATGAGCAGCGTGGGCTTGAGCGAGGCGTCGCTTCCCTCCCACGTGTACAGCAGACCGTAGGTGTTGACCTTTTCAAGCTTCACGGCGTCTCCCTTGTGGATGCGGGGGAATGTGCGCTCGAGGTAGTCCGCCACGTCGCCCATGGGTTCCCATCGTGGATCCTCGCCAACGGGCCCCATGTTGTCGTAGGACTGGGAGGGAATCTGGATGGCACCGGATACTCGCGCAATGGATTCGTTGCGGAATCGGTCGGAGGCGAGGAACTTGTCCATACGATCAAGGGCGTCGTCGTCATCCTCACCGCCCCTGCGGGAGGGGTTGAGTGGCAGCGCCTGGAAGCATTGGCCCTGGGACTGGGGAATTGCAGTACCGCTTCTCCTCCAGGAAGAGCAGGATGGAAGAATCGAGTCAGAGTGGCGGTATACGAAGAAGAGTACGTTGAGAATCGCCAGCATCAAGATGGAGCGGCCGATGCGGGATGGGGCTCGAGAATGGAGCCTGGGCCCCCCACCGCCTACGGGCGGTAAGCTCTGGGTCTTCTCGGACATGCTTTGCGTCCCCTGTGTGCTTCTTCGGTCTAATAGGATCTCTCGTGTGCTTGATTGATTCTCAATTGGATGAGAGGACGCGAGAGGTGAAGGAGAGGAGGCGTGGACTTGATAAACTGGGCGCACGTGATCGGAGGAAGGGGTTGGGGTTGGGAAGGCGAGAGTTGAGGTGCTCGTGAATACGAAGTAATGAATAATTAATAATTGATGATGCAATTGAGCTGCTGCGACATGAGCTTCTCGGCTTAATTATGCCGACTGTGGCCGATCGACGCCAAAACCTGAGTCTTGGCCCAGGTTCATGCACTCGAGACCCTGCCATTCGATGAGGGTTTTCGAACTGGGGAGTAAGAGGAATCTCTGACATATTTGCTTCCTTTTTTTTGACACTGTCACGGAAAAGAAGCATTGGGTTGCATTGAAAACCATTCATTCGACTTCGAATGCCGTCTATTTCCCCTGAAGGCCATGCCATGTGTCCCTTTTCTCTAAAAATGGACTCGCTGCTCCTTCACAATGCGTAGTTACATCTTAAAGAGAATCTAAATCTAAACCCACTGAAGTCATCATAAATTCTCCCTAGGGGTCGCACTCGGAGGCATCCGTATCCCCAGCGCCGCGGGAACCCTCGCAGGCTTCACCACATCAACCTTGGACTTTTGCAACGAAAACGCTGGCGTAACCCACTCTCCGCACGAGCACTGGAACCCCTTCCACGAGTAGCGACCTACCGACGCGCCGCATTTGACATTCGGACACGATAATCTCCCGTCGAGCTCGCCCTGCTCGAGCGTCGACCGCATCCACGAGAGCGGTTCGATAAAGTAATGCGGGCACGCGCCAGGCGATGCGGCGGTTTTCGAAGCGGAGCCGTCTCCGTGGTGGTCTAGCGCGACGATGAACTGCGTCGTCGCGAGGGTTTTGCGGCACTTGCGGCACCGTAACTCAGGCTCCGCCGCCGCCGCCGATGACGACGACGGGCCGGTTCGTTGCGAAGCCTGGCTGCTGCCCTGTACGGCTTTGGCTTGGTGTATCTCCTCATCTTCGAACCTCAGCTCGGGCGCCATGCCGCAGGCAACGCTCCTTTCGATTTCCCTCTTGTAAGCCCACTTCCTGTATATCGGATGTCCCTCCACGTCCTCGGGGCACCCCATCTCCCACCAGAGCTTCAGCTGCGACCGGAACCCCCAGTTAGGATCCGCCAAGGCCCGACTCCTCCTGATCCACTCTATCGCTCCGTTAACGGCCTCCCTCCCGCCTCCTTTCCTGGAATCCGGAGTGGCTGCCGAGGCTGCAGACCGGCCAAATCGTTGCGGGTGCTTCCAGAGCAGATACGCGGCCACGGTGGCCACGGAGCGTGATTTCCCCATGGCGCAGTGGACGAAGACGGCCCCCTCGGCTTCGAGTTCGTCCTCGTCGTCTTCGCCCGAGCTCTCGCCTCCGTCCGGCGGCGGTGTCCTCGAAGGATAGAGGCCCTCTTCTATGAAGCGCACGGCTTTCGGGAGGTGTATTAGGAGATCCTCGTCGTCTACGTCATCGATGTCGATCATCATGTGCTGGGTCTTCTTCCTGAAGTCGTCCCAGGTCGGGCCCCTGGTTGCGTCTCCTTCCATCTCCCTATGCTTGAAGCCCACGACGGAGAGTACGTGGGTGACACCATGGTCCATGAGGGCCTTGGGCCGCCTGAGAGCAAATATGCTACGCGAAGTTAGCCAACGTTTTTCTGGGGCGCCGTGTAAGCAAGGCTGAGGATGTCGATGCAACTCACCTCCCGACGTAGAGGTTCTCCTTGCCCTCTATGCGGTCTAGCGACATGTTCAAAAAGGTAATGATAGCCCGTGCAAATGGAGTGGAGTGGGAAAACGGAAGTGAAAAGGGATATGATTATTCTTCTCCCGATAAAGGAAAACACAGCTACCGTTTTCTCCTGTAGAATGCCTTTACAGCTTGGATTGTATGTCGAGTTGTCCGATTTGATAACCACCCTGCTCCAGCGAAGGTGTGAAATCTGGGGTAAGAAAATTCCGCTGAAGTGCCCCGCCCCCGCCCCCGCCCTCGCCCTGGAACGCCACTTCCTCTGCCTGCCTTGAAGCGAGGTAGCCCTGGAATTGTTGTGATGAGAAACACAGTCCCTGACAGGAATGGATAGGACTGCGAGCACGAGAATGCACGACAAATTAAAGCGCAAGATTTCAGGCCGCGTGCTTACGAAGTAGATGAAGCTATAATAGCCGGGTGAGAGGCAATTGTAGAATTGTTCGGCAGGGCAATAATCAAGATTCGAATCAAAGATCCGGCACAGCTTGTGATGCCTCGATATGTATAATGCATCAGTCTTGATGCAATTATCGGGGTAATCATCCACTAACTGCACAGTTTGCACCAAGACGGCAAAACAGTCTTCTTCATACGAAGTAATAGTAATACTCAGTGTCGGGTCAGAGTACAATGGTACGGACATTGGAACATCCTGTAGGGAGGAAGCCACCGCTGGCTCCATACCATAATGTCGGAACACTGTACTTCTTCGGAGTCCGCTTTCCGTCAGACGTAACTGCTTTGTATCGCGGCCGTGTATTCGTACTATGTACTTCGTAAAGATGGTGGTCTTGCAGTGTCGTGGTCGTGCATCCCCCTCCTGTAGGGCTGAATCACATGAACGAGACTTTCACCGAGCGGAACCTGCCGCGGACTGGGATTGGACACCGGAACCAGTTCTAGGCCCCTTCCACCGCTTTTCGACAAACACCATGCCTTGGGCACGTTGTGAGGTTTCGAACGGGGGGACGGCCTGGCCAGGGAGGGAAGGACTTGCTGCGTGGAACTTCTGCGTCGGCTTTCGGGAATGTCGTGACCTGATCCGGTCCCCGATTCGTCCCTCCCTTTCATGGTTGTAAGCCGGAAGAGACCCACCACTCAAGTCGTGTCTAGCTGTGAGCCCAGCATGCGAAGTCTTGATCCCGAGGCACAGGAGGACTTGGTATTGATCCAATCTGGGATCTAGCGCCCCAAAAACAACGCAACTCCTTCATACACTAATCAGCACTACTCAACAGTATGCCTCAACCACAGTTGATCTCCCCTCGGGAAATGAGCACATGCCTCTCCCACCATCACTACCGCCGTTCGCAAACGTCCAGTAATAAGTCGCCAAAATGTTCCAACCTCCTCTTTCCCCCTCGACTCCACCACTTCTTGACCTTCCTCCACCT